>JH432100.1:22631-33775 GCA_000239455.1 Strigamia maritima
GAAGTTTACAATTGAATGGGAAAATATTTATTTCATTTTTTTTTTTTTTTTTAAATTGTGTTTTTGAAAAATTGGTTTCGTGCAAAACACATAGCATAGTTTATTCTTCAAGTTGAAGAATAGGAAAATGAGAAGCGAAAGATGATGGGTTCGTCATGTCGCGAACCAAATTGAGTTTGCCTTTCTGAGCCCAGGAGCGGTCGGTTTCAGAAGCATGATGATGCTTAAGAGAAAGAAGCGTCAACAAAAACGCCCGAAATGGTAGGCAAGAAACAAGCCTATCTTCCCTCTGCGACTCCCTCTTCTATAATTCATGAGCTTAATGTGACTCGAGTGAATGCGTGGAATTAGTTGGACGGAAAAAGAAAAAGAACGCACATTACTTCTTCATTCCCAAACCATGTCCCACGTCCGTTTACGTTTAAAACCGTCGAATTTGGGTGCATTTTATATTCAAAGTATAAAAAAAAAATAATAAATAAAAAAAAAAAAAAAAAAAAAAAAAAAAAANAAAAAAAAAAAAAAAAAATACAAAATCTATACTTTGTTGATCTCAGATCAAGAAAAACGATTTCGATGTTCTGACAAATTATTCTAAAATATTTATGATGAAATGTTGAAAGAAAAAAAAATTGCTGAAACATTAATACCACTAATTGCTTCTTGTAAATCCATTTAGATTTTCATGGCTGATGGCTCCATTTCTCCTTTAATGATGCAGGTAAAACAATTTAGAATTATATTATGATGATTACTAACGAGTATTTATAATGCAAAAAAAAAAATTAATCCCAAATCGAGTCTGCAATTAGAATATTTACATAAAATTGTACCGTATTTCCTCGGAAAGAACGGCATGCCGGAAAAACCGAGTTTGACCAGATTTCCAAAACCGGACATCTGGTCAATTTTACGGCATGCCGTAAAAATCGATAAAAATCGAATTGTGTCGTAAAAATCGAATCGTGCCGTAAAAATCGAATCGGCGCCAAAATGTACATATTACGGAACGTACATATTAACCCTCAAAAGCCCCATCGTATGGCACAATTGTGCCCAGCTGCAGTTGTGAATACAAAATTTTTTTTAAATTTTTTTTAAAAATCTGAAATTTACAGTAGCTGTTAAGAATATGAATTTACATTTTGTAAATTAATTTGATAAAAAAAGACAGAAATTAAAAAAGTCAAAAGAAAAAATTGTCCCCTTAAATTCCCAGCTTAAGTTTTTTGTTGTTTTCACTGCAAATTTACTCTAGTGAGAGCGCTTTTAGAATATTGCGCCCCTTATATATAAACTAAACAAACATTCACAACATCAACCCTTCATCTTTGAAACACATGGTCAACTGAGTTAATGTGGGACTAATTGTAATTTAAATTAAGTTAATAAAAATAATTGTTATTATAAATAAATGATTAAAAACATCTTGCATGCTGTTTAAAGCAACATTTTGATCGCGTGTCTTCATTTTCACAGTTGGTGACACCTAGTGTCGGTTAGTAAAACCATCATAACCATGGTAATAGCACTAAAGCGCTTCAGAGTAGAGACTCCAAATGGGCACAATTGTGCCTGTTGATCGGGCTCTACGTTGTTCCAAAATTTCAGGGCTTTGAGGGTTAAGGAACGAGTCACATTCCATTTTTATGGTATTGATTGTTACAAGTGTGTCCGTGTGATTAGTGAAATGAAATAGCAAGCTTAAAAATGCCGTATTTATACGTGAAAGTATACGCGTATGTATACGCGAACATGTGAATTTTGGACTTTTTTGACTCGAATTATCCGGCATTTTCCAGCACCTTGGTCGGATTCGCCATTATCCGGCATGCCGTTCTTTCTGAGGGAATACGGTATGTTTGGGAATATTTCCATAGGTATTAAAGTGTAATTCTAACACGTGTTGACCTTTAATTGTAATTTTGAAATCGAAATGAATTACTCTAATTTGGATGTCCAGTAATTGTGCAATTACATTGATAAGAGTGCAACCTTACTCATGTTGGGTCGAGTTTAGGGGTGGTGAGATTAGGGCATTGGACGCCGTGCTCATGCGGGCTGGTGTGGGTCATTAACCATCGTCCAGTACACTGATTGGATATTCCAGCAAGTCCGAAGGGAGACGGTTAAAAGGAGCGAGTTATGAGCTGCTATCCTGGATGACAAGTACTTTTTAATCCTCTTGGGAGTGTTCTTCCCTCTATTCACACCAAAGTCCATCTAAAGATTGTTCATCCAACTGATCTTTAGGTCTCCATCAGCTCAGCCTCTCTTTTATTTCCAAATTCTCTTTTTTTCTTTTTTTTCTCTCACCTACTTACGATTTTTATGCGTTTTTTCTGTATTTTTTCTTTTTATATTATTCAAAGCATTCTCCAGATTGGTGATGGAAAAGATGTATTTGGCCACAGTCTTTTTTTGTCATGATACGAAGATGCAAAGTCGTATCCATTAAACAACCCCATGTTAAATTAACATTTTTGAACGTTGCTCGAAATCATGGACAACATTCGTTAGATGTTAAATCAACATTCTGAAACAACAATTAAATATGGGTTGTTGATCTGCAACATTCATTAGATGTTGTACTGTATTCCCTTGGAAAGAACGGCATGCCGGAAAAACCGAGTTTGACCAGATTTTGAAAATCAGACATTTGGTCATTTTTACGGCATGCCGTAAAAATCGAATCAGTGCTGTAAAACGTAATACTCACTTTATCCGGCATGCCGGAAACTTCGAATTTTCCGGCAACCTCCATCGGATTTACTATTATCCGGCATGCCGTTCTTTCTGAGGGAATACGGTATCAATATCTAATACTGAATTAGATGTTTAATGCTTAGTTCCCACTTGGCAGAAATTCCAACAGAAAATTTTCTGCTGTAGAAAGCAGCAGTGTTTACAAATTGCCTTTCTTAGCTGATGGCATCCATTTTTAAATTCTACTTTTCTGCACTTTTTTGCCCAATTTTCAGACTGCAGGTGGGAACCAACGACAGAAAAACATACTTTTCTGCACAGCAGAAAATTTTCTGTCGGAATTTCTGCCAAGTGGGAACCAAGCATAAATGTTTGTGTCAGTGTTGAATATTGAAAAAATGTTGCTAAATAAAGGCATTATTATATTGAATCAACATTTCTAATGTTTTTAAAAAATCTTTTCCGAATGTGTTTTATGTGTCTTATTGCGTTTTTACAAAGGGTTATAGTTCCGAATCATAAAATATTTTTATAGTAATCTTTTTTTATAACTCGGCATTAATTTGAGTGGGGGAAAAGAAACGAGTGAGAGATAAAAACGATGTAGCAAACAAGGATTTTTGAAAAAGTTGTTTTCTTCATCTTTTATCGCCAATGAGACGTTATCCGTGTGTCATCTCGATGATGCTGATCCTTGCAGTTGGTCATTAGTTTCGCTTTTCTGCTCCATCGTTATGGTGTCGTTGTGCGGGCGATTCTATAGTTTCCATTCGAGTCGTGCCACAGGCTTCTAATGGCTTATTACTCGAATATTTTACATGATGACCTCCCACTGACAAAACTCGGCTCGAGCCTTTTCTCTCTACCACAGCCGCAGACACACAAACCCCGGCATTGTCCTTGCACTCTCCCTTACTGCTGCCGGATCGATCGATATAAACGGAGGCAAATGTAGAGGGATAGAGGGATTCGGTGTGGGTCTGAATGTGAAATGAAGGGTGTCAAGCCGTTGAGCACGTCCAATAGCCGTAACGTTGTGAGACTCGATCATCATCAATCATTTGAGCTACCCCTATTTTTCCCTAAAGTGCATTAGCAATTTGAACTGATGATCGAAATGCTACCGATGGATCAATGCTAATGGCGAAGAGGGGAGTGAAAAGACTTATTGGCTACAATTTGCCATTTTAAACAAATTATTTGTCGTTGTGGCCCTGAAAATAGAAATTAGAAGGGATTCAGGTTGGAGCTTGTCTTGGACGGATCGGGCGTATGGTACCTTGTGTAGGGGTTGTGTTAGGGATGTCAAATAAATTGTTAAAATATTTGTGCAAAAACGTCTGATTTTATTATGATGATTTCTCGACTGAGTGAAAATAATTTATTTATTTTTATTTTGGAATGCAGATAGAGCTGCTTTTTTCATTTTAAAAAAATTGTAACTCAATGTTGAAAGTTGAATGGGAACCTGGAATGAAAAAAATATTTACAGTAAATTGTTTTGTTTATCCGGGTGTTACTGCTGTAATTCGAGCTAATTTTTTTATTAGTCTTTCATTAAAGGGTTTACGACATCTCAGTTTTTATTGGTCTATTGGATTAAGCATCATTTAAAACGCGTAGAAATAATTTTTTAAAAGATTTTTGAAAAATTTTAAAGGTTTAAAACCTAAATGTTGAAGTTGTGAAAACGAGCAGACGACAATATGCAAAATTGCGAGATAAAAGCGAGACTAAATCGAGAATTTGCGCGATTGTTACATCAACTGTGCCGTCAGAGACAGCGCCCTGCCAGCAGCGGCCAACAATGTCGTTCAAATGAGCTGTGCGGGATACAAAATGATTTTTTTAAACGTGTTTTGAAAACTTTAAAAAATTAAATATAAATCATTTTGGCCATTTTAAGAGATGCTGAAAATTATTCATTAATAAAATTTTGATGTCGTAAACCCTTTAATCAGTTGTTTTAACCAGTTTAAATGATTGCGTTGAAGCTTAAATTAAAATGCGAAAATGGGACTTGACATAGGAAAAGGAAGAATGAAATAGATTCTGAATACCCCTGTTGTGTTTTAGAGTTAAAGGTTTTATTTCCGGTTTCAAGATTATATGTACAATACAACTACTGCACAAGTTGAAAATCAAGCGCAGTAATAATCTTGTGCAATGATTAATTAAAAAGATGTTTACGCGATAAAAAAATCCTATTTGCAGCTTATAATATTTAATTTTCAATTTGCTGAGCACATTATATTTTGTAAAGCTTTAATTTCAACGTTTTAGTTTGAATTTTAAGCTATAAGGAGTTACCTGATGCGTTTTCCTAGAAACTATTCGATGAGTAAATTGAAGAGGATGTAAGAGTGGCTTTACTATTAATGGCCAAATTGCCTTTTATGTTTAAAACGAGAGGCTGATGAGTTAATCAAGCGTTCTTGAAGTGAGTGATAAAAGGAGAAGGGTCAATACGAAGCAAAATATAGAAAAATAACTTTAGAAACATAATTAAAGTTAATAGAGGGTTTGCGCAACTGAAAATTGCACAACGTACCAACGTATCAACGTAAGGTTTTATACGTAGATAAAACTTAACAATGTAATTAAATTGATACGTTGGTCAATAAGCTGGAGAAGAAAACTTCCAAGCCCAACCTCCTCGTGGCCTCCCCTGGGCACTCCACTGTGGTACTTTGTTTTTTCGCTGAATGTACGAATGTAGTGTTTATCAATGGTCAAATGTGTTTGTTTAGTCAGATTTATTATAGGTAAGATTTAGTATGTCAGTTTTAGCATGTCAAATTTAAGATATGTATGGCCTAAGTCGCTGCCTGTGTCTATAAACACAATTCTCTTTCTCTGGTCAACAAGTTTAGGCATACGTATAAACGTATTGTTATGCACAAAACAAAGCAATCGGCTTGCTTCTGTTTTTGCTTGCCGCCATTTGCAAAAATGTCAGGGCAACGACACAGTAGAACCCGAGGATGCAGTATTAGAGGTCGAGGACGTGAAAATAACGAACCATTGTCGCCACCACCACCATTGACTGCAATGGGTATTTGAATCAGGTCCGAGAGACACCGGCATCAGATCAATTGACACCACGTTGTTACGTTGTTATGATGATTTTTTTGTTTGCGCAAACACTCATCATGTATCAACGTAAACATCCGAACGCGTGAACAACGTACAAATGTATAACTTTCTAATTTATACGTTTGTACATTCAAACAAAGTTTGAACAGAACTAAAACGTTGAAAGATATATTGCTTGATTGGTTTGATGTATGTTTTGATATTGGTTTTGATGCATTTAATTACAAGGGTTGATTGGGATTGGTTTTCAGGGTTTTATGGATGAATACCTTAAATTTGCCTTAATGGTGGTTCCTTCATGGGTCATAAAACATTGTGAAAATGTTCCAGTCCTCCTGGCTATTTAACATGTATTCAACAGTATCTTTTGTCATTCATTAAATACAACCAATGTAGTTAAACCACTGAGGAAGACCAGTGAATAGTTGAAAGCACTGTAGTGACCAGTTTTTAGTCAACAGTACTATGGTTTTGAACTTTTGATGAAGAAATTTATTTAAAACTAGCATAGCATTAGTCAGATATGCATTCTAGATGAAATTATACGTTCATGCGTACATATGTTTTTGTGATCTGCGCAAACTCTTTACTATCAGACTGTAATTTGGAAATAGCGGCTTCTAGGGGTTTCTTCCTTTCTACTCTGGTTGATTCAAAGAGTTCACTACTCTACTTTGTCCATGCTCGTAGATTTGCGACTAAGCTACTTGTCATAAGCAGCTTGCGAACTAAAGCCACCATCCAAGGGGACCTTACAGCTGGTACGAACAGCGCTGTGTTTGTCCTGATAATTAATTGGAAGGAATGAAGAGATTTTCGACCATTGTTCGGTAACGGTTGACGAAATACGTGAAACTGAATCGAATGTCCTTTACAACATTCATTGACCCATGAGGTCAGACCGAAATATCCTCCAGTGGGTGATTTCATGAATATTTTAAACGAAACCCCCTATTATAATGCTGTCGGTTGCTTTTATTTGAGTTGAAAAGCTACCGCTAAATGTGTGGTCACGTCGCTTTGACCTAAACCAGGTCTGGAATTTTTTTTTCGCACTCGAATGATGGATTTGCATGCAGGGATTCGGTTTCCATTAACCTGCGTCGTGCACTGGTCTTTAAAGCTATTTATTTTTCTTTTTAGGACCAACGTTTTATGGTCTGACCTTTCGCGCTGTGTTAAAAGGGTTTGTATTGCTGTGTTGTCTCGGGGTCTAGGGGCACATAACTGGTAATTTTAATTTAAATTTTTTTTTTTTAATAGAATTTTTTTTTCCATTTGGAAATCGTATTGGCATTTGGTATTTTTATTTTTTTTACGCGGTTTGGTGATAAAGTATCATATAAAAGTCTATAAAAATGGAGGTTTTTCCGGTTAGCAACGTCTGCCGATAAATTAAATAATTTCTGATGTTTGTGGTTTTGGCAGAGAAAAAAATGATATGATAGAGCAAAAAGATGTTTAATGTTGAGTAACATAATAACAGATTGGAATTTTTATTATAGATGATTTGTAAACAAAGTTTTGTGTACATTATATCCCTCAGCTTATTGAATGATTGGCTTCTCTGTAGAGTAAGTAATAAAGAGCTCTTCAACAAACTTCCGCGTTATGAATACTGTGTATGGGATGAAGTGAGGATCGAGGATTTCATGCGTGACATTACACTTGCCATTCCATTCATCCAGTCAATATTTTCAGTGCACTTTATCGAGGGAAATTGGAAGCTTGCTACAGCGCTCTTCCCACAAAACAAGAAATTATCTAAACAACATTCAGAAAATATCTAAACAACATTCAGAAAATATCTAAACAACATTCAGAAAATATCTAAACAACATTCAGAAAATATCTAAACAACATTCAGAAAATATCTAAACAACATTCAGAAAATATCTAAACAACATTCAGAAAATATCTAAACAACATTCAGAAAATATCTAAACAACATTCAGAAAATATCTAAACAACATTCAGAAAATATCTAAACAACATTCAGAAATATCTAAACAACATTCAGAAAATATCTAAACAACATTCAGAAAATATCTAAACAACATTCAGAAAATATCTAAACAACATTCAGAAAATATCTAAACAACATTCAGAAAATATTTTTTAAAAACATCAGAAATGTTGATTCAATATAGGAATGTAATTTTTTCAACATTTTTACAACATTCAAACATAACAAAATGTTGATTTAACATTAAACGAACGCCAAGGCTATTTCCTCGAACGAATTTCAAATTCCAGTTCACCTTTCTCAGGACCTAGCCTAACGTCTGCGGCGGGCTGACCTCACCTTACTAGGTAAAGTGGACTGGAAATAGAAATTATAGCAACGAGCCGTTCGGGGAAATAGACAGTATGTTAAACGAAAATTGCATTTCAACAACCGATATTTCTACCGTTCGATTGTTGTATCAAAATGTTGATAAAACATCGATTAAATATGGGTTTCTATGAACACAACATTCAAACATTCGATCGACATTCAAAAATGTTGATTCAATATTGACTCGTTTCATGAATTGAACAATGAACGTGCATTCAAAATCTGTTATGGTTTTGTTGGTTTTGTTAGTCGTGGAGCTTTTATCTATCTTCGATGTTTGAAATACATACTGCAACTTTTAAATGCACAGAGTTTTACAAACATTGTAAGTGCATATCATATAAGATTTAATGCGCAGTAGCCAGGATTTTTCAACATGTCAGTACCATCTGGTAAAAAATAAAAAAAGATTTTCACCATCCAGGTGAAATGATATAAAACATTTACACATCCTTGTGGTCATTTCATCATTCTCGAATGTTTCTGCTCTCGACGCTTTTAGTTGAATGAGTCTGATCGATTCTCTTGTGAACCAGTTTTTGATACATCTCACACTATACAAGTGAAGTTGTAGCGTGTTGCCATAACAACTTGGTCATACTATACCTATTGGGAAAACTTTGCTTCGAGTGCTTGAGTACCGTAAGAGATGCTTGGGTTAAGCTTAAGTTTCTTGACATCCCGTAGTGACCAAAGTCCATTTTATTTGTTTCCAGTTGTGACTATTTTTTTTTATGATGGACATATTTTTCTCTTTTTTTATTTTTATTTTTAATGGAAACTGTTTTAAAATCTATCTGGGGAATTTTGTTGTTTTATCAAAGAAATTGGAGTTTGTTTTCAAAGTTGAATTTTGAATTTCCTTATGACAGTTTGTTAAAGGTAAAATTGAAAGTCTATGTATTTACTATTTAGAGAGTGAAATGGCATGTTGCTGCGGTACTTAAAAAAAAAAAAAATAAAAAAAAAATAAGTTTTTTTTGTTTTATCTTTTCTGTGTACTAATTTGACATGTGATTGACATTCCGATTAGGTTTATTTGATTATACGTTTTTGCTGGCTAAGTGATGAATTATTTATATTGAATTTAGTTAATCTATTTTTTTGAAAAAATATTATTTTTTTTTCTGTCAAAACAAGTTTTACCTTCTGATTGTATATTTTACTTACATGTGAAAATTATGCATTTTATTTACATTTCAGTTACATTATTAACAACATTCTGACAGTTGACAAATGTCAAAACCCGACGAATTTATACAATTGCAAAAACAAATAGTTTTGCAATTTTCTAGAGCTCAAGACTGAATAAAATAACAGTAGTTTTTAGTTTAAAAATTAATCAAAAATTCAAAATAGAGAAAAATTTCATTTTGCAAAAATACACATAACAAACATTTAACTAAACTCTATTTATCAATTTGTGCACGAAACTCTCATTGGTTAATGACCTATGCATTGTAGTGAAAGTATATATTCTGGTATCTTATTTTAATACTTTTAAGTTGAGTAATCATTGCTTCGTTGTCCAAAAATGTGCGTGCCATTGTTAACAAATGAAAATGCTTGTAAAATATTTTAAAATTATTAATTAAAAATTAATTTAAAATTAAAAAATTCTTTACATTTGGGTTTTCTATTGTTGCGCACATTTTTTGGCTACGAAACAATAGGTGCGTTCAATTCCAAAGTGATTATAAAAGCATAATTAAATCTGATTATAGAGAATCAGTTTAATCTGCTTATAGCATTGAACATGTTATTAAGTTTCAGTCTGCGCATGCGCAGTTGCAAACTTAAATATTCTAGGGTCAAGTTCCTTGATCGGAACTTGTTCTTAGTCCAAAATCCATGTCCGGATTGTTGTAGTTTTCTCCTTTCAGTTGCCATTTTAAGCTACTATAAAATAGTGGTATACATTAAAGTATACCAAAAGTTGTAATGTAGTAAAAAATATATAAAAAAAGCACTGAAATCTCTTAATAAAGTCGATCGAGTGTCACCTCGATCTATCTCGAATTCAAAATGGCTGCCAAGAATGCTGCCAAAAACAAGATTTCAGCAGCATAAACAACCATCAACGTGGTTTATGTAAAAGCGGTTTATGGATAAACCGATTGTTGGAAAATGACGTAAAAAACGTCATTTCCACCTTGCGAGAATCAAAAGAATCAAGATAAACAGTTTATCACTTTGGAATTGAATGCACCTAATGATTTTTCACTTTCCAGTTTTTTTGCACAAATTGTTGTTTTAAAAACATCAGAAATGTTCATTCAATATAAGAATGTCATTTTTTATCAACATTTTTTTTCAACATTAAAACATAACAAATGTTGATTTAACATTAAACGAATGTTGCATACCAACAACCTATAATTACACTATTTGATTGTTGTATCAAAATATTGATACAATCTAACGGATGTTGTCTATGAACACAACATTCAAACATTCGATCGACGTTCACAAATGTTGATTCAACATATGGTTTGTTTCATCGGTTATTACTGCTACATACTTCACAGCTGGCGGAATCCAGTGTCAAGAAAACCCGCATTTTTCTTCCTGAAAGTCAATCACAAGATTGTTGAATCGAAAGCACCTTTGCGGACCCACTTGAAGTACATCAGCATTCACAGTTTGAATTTCACATTCGCCTTTCTTTCTCACTCTCACGAGATTTACGAATGACGTCAGTCGATGGTCTTTTCACGCATCTCCTATTCGAGGACATTTTCTCATTAAGAACCGTGCGCGAGCTAATGTTTTAAAAGCCCAGTGGCAACGTTTCCAGAAGGGGAGAGAAGAGGAGAGAAAGCAGATTTGGAAAAGAATTTTACTTTAAAAGTGTCGGGGCGCGCGCGACAAGGAAATGCCATCACTCGTGCACGTCCCTCGAGGCGGATGCACTCTTGGACGCAGGTGTTTGTGATATTCCCCACGAATTCAACTCCTGTGTATATCGAAAACACAAACAAAAAAAAAAAAAAAAAATAAAAAA
>JH432100.1:43743-63146 GCA_000239455.1 Strigamia maritima
TTTTTTNTTTTTTTTATTTTTTTTTGTTATTTGCAATACCGATATAAAAAGGAAACTGGATATAGAGAAAACGCGGAAAAATCTCATTTCCAACGTGAAATTCGGACCCTGAGTGAAATAGTGAGTGCAAATCTACCTTTTGCAGGCGAGAAAAATATTTCTGGAGCAGTGCATACCCATCTCTTGAAGATTATTGATTGCGGCACATGTTTAAAGCGACAGCTACAAGTCGAAGGGAGCAGACTGTGCTATGCGCGAGATCAATCGAGAAGCAACTTTTCAAGCCTTAATTGATCGAGGTTTCACTCCATGCCTAAAGGGAGGGGGAAAGGGAAAAGGGAAAAGGAAGAGATGGAAAGGGATGAAAAATTGATTTCTCTTCTTTTTCTCATCCCTCTTTTTGAAAAATGATCTAGAAGCAATTTCTCTCGTACTTATTGCGAGAGGGAAGAAAATTATACAAAAAAATCGAGAGAAAAAAAATAGAAACTCATTCTTATTCACTTACTTATAAAGTAATTATTTTTAAGAGGAAAGGGTAGTTTAGTATTACCTCGTATTTTTGCCACCAGGTCGGCGTTAGTTCCTAGTTGAGTATATCTTGGTCTCAAAACGTCTCATCAATTATATTTGATTTGTGTAACCATTTTAAACTTTTAGGGATGATAATTGGACGGCATTTTAAAACAATTGTTGCAATAGTTCTGCACATGTGGCATCTGTTTATTTTTAAGTCATATTTTTTCCGAATTTAATATTTATGTATTATAATTTTATTTTGGAAATAATTGTGGTTTACGATGCTATGTAGTTGTTATAGGGTGTCCAGGAGTTCTGCAGTTAACGTGACATTTGCGTTAAGCAAAGGTAATAAAATAATGAATTTATAATGATTAACTTTGCATTGACACAATTGGCTGGCAAATTTAAAATTGAAACCCAGTCTCTAACCAAGTGCCAGTTAAGCCTATTTTACATATTAACGTCTTGTATTAACGGTACTAGACGTAGTCACGACACTTGGGAAAGTCACTTTTCCTCATGAAACGTCGTCTCAGTAACAATTTACTGAGCTTTCGAAGACTTAATTACACCTCCAACAGTGGTTGAGGAGGTTTTTGTGATGGATTAGCTCGTTTCTTTGTATTTCAACCAATAACGGTTGTCGACGCATGTGCAGCACTGATAAGTGACCTTTCTAAAAGGCAAAGAAGCAAATTTGATTTGCCTTTTTCGAAAGTCACTTGAATAAGACGTATATTACTTTATATCTGTAGAAAATTGAATTTTTTTTAATGAAATATTCATGAAAGTTAGCATAGTCTAACATAGGTGTATAATACAAGTATAGAGGTTTCAGGTATATGTGGATGGTTAATTACCGGTACATTTTTTATTTTTTATTTTTTATTTTTTATTTTTTTTTTATTTTACTTATTAAAGCTTTATCTTTTTGTTTTTTCCAAAGGATTAGCTCAGCTTGAATCAGTGTCAACAAACAAATTGACAGCAAATCTCATTATGATTTAAAAATTAAATACCGTTTTTTTTTGTGCTTCAAATATTTGCTCTTATTTATTTTTAACGTGAATTTAATCTACATTTTAAGAGTACCATGTACAGACGGGGAAGGGGAATTAAATCTATTTTTATTTGCCTCTTTACGGCGAGTCGTTGCGGTCGAACTTTCAATCGAATTGATGAAGTTATTCAGTTCTCTGCAAACTCAAAAGAAATGCAGCATGGGATTGGCAATTAAGTTAATATTTTTTACTTGCTTCTTCAGATTTAATCGAATGCCAAAAAAAAAATTAATTGATTTTATTGATTAGGAAATTTATTTTTATCATTTTCCCGCAGGGATTAAGTGGAAAGAAGTTTGCGAAGATGGAGCAATTTGCATGATGATGGAAAATGGAAATAAAAGAAAGAAGAAAAAAATGGAAAAAAAGTAAGGTAGAGAGTAAGGTAGGAGAGCTGCATGTTGTAAGAGAAGGCCAGGAAGGCGGTTCTTGTAGCCATCACGTGCCTACAACATTCAATTGAGGCCCGGTAGAATGGTATTTCTTGAGGGACCCCTTGCTCTTCCCCATTAGATTTTATGGAAGCAATTTAAGCGGATGATAATGCTTTTCCCTGCGACAAATGTGGAAAGTCTTTGAGCACTGGAATTACTGCCTTGATGACAATTGCGAGCTCTTTGGGTGGAAAGTGGTTTGGTAGAAAATGTTTGTTCAAAAATTCGACCACGGCGAACGACGAGTTTCAGCTTGAATATTTGCTGATAGTGCTTTTGACAGTAATTTGTACTTTTGGCTAATTTGTTCTAATGAGAGAGGAATAATCGTTATTGGTTTAACGCGAATGCGATTAAATTTTCCAATGTCCACAAACAGTTTTGATTTGTGGCTTTGTGTCAATTGCAGGAAGCCGATGCGAATGGATTAATAAATTATGCTTGCATTTCTAATGCTAAAATTGATGGATTTGTTAATCATTTTAGCGCTCTTCACTATATTATTACCGCTTATTCTGGATTAAACACACCTGGACTGCATGAAATCCTCACAGACATTACTCAATTCCAATGCTCAATATTTGAGATTTTTTTATTTTAAATTTATTTTTAAATTTATTTTTTTAATTTAAAAAAAAAAAAAAAAAAAAAAAAAAAAAAAAAAAAATTGTTGATTGCTCATTAATGTCGTTGTGTTGTCCGTGGCTTCGCTGCATTACACGCTATTCCTATTCCTATTAAAAATCGGGGTAACATCGATCAATTGAATTTTTTTGTCAATTGCATGAACATTGTTGTCAAAATAGATATTATAACTGATTATAATTATATTTTGGAAAATTAACCTTTTTTTTAGAAAAAAAAAAAATAAGTTTAAATAAGCATTTTTTGATTAAAAATTTTTTTTTATTTGCTTAAACGTTTTTAAAAAAGAAAAGAATAGTTCATGTACCAAGTAACATTATTATTATTTCACTAAAAACCAGTGATTGATCAAAGTTCCTACCCCACGAGGGGTAACTTTGAACTTGGTGTTTTCAAAAAAAAGGGGGTTAAAAATTAAGCCACGATTTTTTGAATGAGGGTAGCCTCGAAGTACGGATAGAGACTTAACATTTTAAGACAAAATTCAGATTTTTAAGTCTATAACTCATGACGAGGCATCGTTTCGAAGTTGAAAATTGATCAAATTAACCCCGGTTTGCGGTATCGAAAGATATATACAGCTTAATAAACATTCCTCAACTAGAATTAATGGATTAGGTGAAAGATTGAACGACAATGTTTCATCCGAACAATTACTTTTATTAATTGTAATTAAAAAGTATTATGGTGTGGCTTTAATATTTTTTTTTTAAAAAAAAAATTTCTGATGAAACAGGAAATTTGAATCATGAATTTTTCACCAGGGGATTATTTCAACCTATCAGAAACCAGATTTATTTAACAATTAACATGCCATCTTTTGCTTTCGAAGTAGAAAGTTGAATTTAATATGGAAGTTTTGAGGTCGGTGGTTTTAGTTTTAATATTCAGCAAATGGTCGTCGCGAGAAGTTTAGCAGTGATTTTGCGTGCCCCTCGACAGTTCGTAGTAATTAAGGCCGCCAATTCGTCATCCTTTCACACGACAAGTGTCACCAGGAATGCGCCATCTTGATGAATGCGAACTCAGCCACGAGACCGCAGGTGGAGGTGGGATGGGCAAGTGGCAATTTATGATAGAAATAACCTAAAAGCGGCACAGATTACCGGGTGCACGTGGTCTGCAAACTGCGATACCCATAAAACCCGTACTATAGCTCGAGCCACAAATTAACGACTAGGGAGGGCAGCGGTCAGAAGCGTTCATCAGCTCGTGTTTTCTAAGCTTCACCTTGAAGCGAACAAAAGATTCCACCAGTTCCCCCGTCTCCATTAATCATCCGAGGTAAAAAGTTTAAGCGATGACGTCGGTTTGGCTGTCATTAATGGCTGCCAAAGAATAGAATGAGTAAGGGGGTAAGTACTCTTGAAGAGCTCAAGACACTGAAGTTCACTCGCATATTTTCTTTATTATATCTTCCAACAGCTGAAGCTTGACATTGATGTATGTGAATTGTAAATAAAAAATTTAAAAATAAATAAAAAATATAAATATAAAAAAAAAAAAAAAAAAATAGTTGTTTTTGTATATATCTTTATTTATAGGAGGATATGTGATTTATGTTGATGTTGTTTGTCTGTCTGGAAATATATTGAATGTGTCTATCCGTCTGTACGATGGAAGGGTGCATGAAACTGCTCATTAATCGTAGGTTTCACACTGGAGACCCATCACCTTTGATTGACGGTGGCCCTGACAATGTCGTTCTCCGTGCTCCCCTGATGATAGATAGATTGCCATTGGGTTGCGCCGTTGCTATCTAACTGCATTCGCCGACTGATAATGCTGATCGACACCCTTTATGTCCAATTTGCTCAGAAAACCACGGTTAGATCAACTGCTAGGATGGCTGAGGTCACGTTTTCAACCGTTTAATCAATTCCAATTTGGACAATTTGCAGAGTAAAATCGAATGGATTAAATTATAAGTTTCTATGTGGGAAGTGTTTCATTTATCACAATCCCCACCTGAGAGTTTTACGAGTTTATTGATTTTTGTTGTCCTCACGGTGTTTAGCATGGCAGCACTTTCCAAGAAGAACAGGTGAGTCGTTTTTTTTTTTTTTCAACTTTATTTCCGGATATGTTAATATTATATTATATTTAGTTTACACACGATGATTATGATCATTAACGTAATTATTAATTAATGTACATTTATTTTTAACGTTTTTTGGCCGGTATTTGAGAAAAAATCCAACCTGCAAATGCACATATGCTAGTAATCCAACCAAAAAACAAAATTCGTGCTCTCCAATGAGCCTTTGAATGCTGCAATATTTCTAAAACGAGTTCAGTTTGACGTCTAGTCTGCTCTAGAGAACCATTATTATCGATGACAAAATCTGCTCGCTGACATTTCTGTTCCAGTGGCAGTTGAGCTCGAATTCGCCGTTCAGCTTCCTCAGCCGTGTAATTATTTCGCTTTACGATTCTATCTGTTTGCAGATTTTCTTCACTGAAAAATTTTTAAAAAAAGAAAAAACTAATCGATTACAATATTACCATATTGGATACAAACTAAATCGTACCAAAATACTACTATAGTTTTATGCAAGTAATCCAAAAATGTGCCAGTTTCATACATGAGTGGTAAATCGAGAACCACAAATTGATATCCTATAGTTTTTAAATTATAGTAAAAAAAATATAATTGTACAGAAAATAAATATATAAATTGAATTACCCTTGAAAAAACTGGTTACAACATTCCACGCCATACGTCTGTGTATGTATGGGTGTGTTATTTCATTCAGTATTTTCCTTTTTTCTGAATCTTTAAAAATTATTTCACCCAAAATGGCTCTATTCAAAGTCCCATCTTCCAAGAAAACGGAATCACCGAACTCGTTTCTAATTTTATGCCAAGCTGGTTTACCAGGTTCCACAACTATAATAAGAAAAATAATTGATTTGATAATTAATAATCGAAAGTGGTATTAAATAATTATTAATTATCATCGTCTTACTTTCTCTTGCAATGAGATCAGCATCAACAACATGAATTCCATAATCCATCAATATTTTTGCAACGGTCGATTTTCCCGATCCAATTCCACCAGTCAAACCCACGAGAAACATTTTAAACGGTTTATATCAATGTTTTTTTGCTCATTTTAATTCATCCATCCATGCACACTCACCAGAAATAAACACTCGGCCATATTTAGACGGATGTAGAAATACGTCATAGGACGGCACTGCTGTATTCAAAATGGCGTCTCACATGAAACAGGTGAAGAAGTGTAAACATCATCAGCAAGCAGAATTATGCGTTACAAGAGCTAAATATCGGCAAGGGCGAAAATTAACAGCGGTTAAAGTGAGTTTTCTAATATAAATTTAAACAGTTTTAACAAAATAAATATATTTGTTTTTTGTTTCAGGTGTATACCATCAACCAGGAGTCGAAATATCTTTTAATTCAAGGTGTATCATCTGTAGGTGCCAAAAATGAACTCGAGAATATGTGTAGTGAATATGGAGTTATCGACGAACTTAATGTACTCGATGATTATCCCAGTGAGGAGTACACAGAAGCTTATTGCGTTAAATACAAAGAAATTCATAATGCAAGGTAAATTTATTTGCATAATTAAGTATATTGTGCCTAAAATCAATTTTTTTTTTTTTAGGTTTGCAAAAAGGAAATTAGACGACAGATCATTCTTTGGTGGAACTCTGCACGTGTGTTACGCGCCTGAATTTGAAACTATGACTGACACCCGAGAAAAACTTAACGAACGACGAAAAATAATTGCAGCCAAAACAAAAATAGTAAAAAAATATATATATTTTTTTACTTTCTCGAATGATTTTCCAACTAATCCATTCCAACGAATTTAATTAGCACGTTACAATAACCTTAAACATGGAAAATGGAAACAAAATTCGGCTAGTGTTTCATCGGCAGCGCCAAACCCACAACCTGAATCGTTACTACCTGAACCAATGCCTCCTCCCTCGCCGGAACCAGTGACATACATTTGGGCTGGAGAAACATACACAGTAGTAAAAGAAACTCCACCACCAAATGACGAGAAGAAAAATAAAAAAGCAAACTCGACAAAATCGCAAATGCCATTCATTCCACGACAGTTGAAAAGGCCTTCTGCAAACACTGGCACTCTTGATGGTGCATCTAGTTCTATTCGAGAAAAAATTAAACAAGTGAGATAACATAACAGAATGCTTATTTTGGTTGATTAATTTGTTTTTCTTAAATATTTAAGGTGTCGGAACCACAATTAAGTGTCAATATTAAGAGACGGAAGAAGAACTGAAGTTTAGATTGGACAGTTTGCGATTTCTCGTCCGAGAATGGTAAAAAAACGAGATATAACGAGGTTTTTTGAAAAATTTCGTTACACATTGTCGTTAATTTTTTGCCTCGTACAAGAAATCGCAAACTGTCTTTTAGTTTTTATTACTTTGCATAGAACTTAAACAGCTTACAAAATATGTAAGTTTAGTTTTCGTAAATCGTAATTATTAAAAGCAATTATATACATCGAGATAAAATACATAAAACTACTCGTCGGAGTTGCGATTGAATGTGACATTATGAAAAATTGATTCTAACCCGGGATGAAATAACGATACGGTTTGACAAAGTGCATTAACTAATTCGTTAACTATTTCTTCGATTGTTAACGCCGAATTTGAATCTATTTTGCTTTTTTTATTGCAGCAACTGTTCGATTCCGTAAACTCGTAGCTCCTCTTGCGTCGAGTTGTAAAACCAGACAAAATTTGCTCCTCTTGATTCACGTAACGTTCTGTTTTCACGTCGTTTTTGTTGTTTTCAGAAGCCCAAATCGAATTATCATTCAAACATTCTCCCTCGAAGTTCGAAAGACTTTGATCAGGTTCGTAGTTGGCCAATTCAACGCCGGAAGTTTCGTCAAGGCTGAAAGTTTTCAAGTTTTCAATTTTTAAAGGGTATTTATCGACTACACAGAACATTAACTGGTCTAACCGCGCATTATCTGAAGACAGAGTTGCCAAATAACAGTCCAAATTGTAACCTTGGTCTGTCAGCGAGTCAAATATTGAATATCTGCGATTACCGTTCATCGATTTGCGATGCTGTTCGCTCGTTACGTGCTGATAAAAAATTTAAAAACAATTAATTATTCGAAATGAGTATTAGCGCTTTCGATTATGTTTATACCGTTTTCAGCCCATGAAAAGGCGTAGAACAAATTTCGCAAAACCGTTTTTTGGATTTTGCAGTTGCAATAGCAGCTGTAACCTCAGTCGACTTCCTTCTTGATCTTGCCGAATTTAAACTGAGGTATTTATCCGAAGTAAAAACTGATACGGGCCAACTGGAAAATTCCAAATACGCTGGTCGCGTTTGTCTAATAAGTGATTACGAAAAAAAGGGGTAATTAACTTCTTACAGATTATAATTTTAGATTGCGTTGATCACTAACCGATTTACTTCTTCGAATTTTATGTATGGTTTTCTTAGCACTTCTGTTAAAGGAAATAATTATGTTGTTAAATTTTATATTATTTGATTTCGGTAAAAGAAAATACTTACTCACACGTTGCGATTTTAATTCTGCTTCTTTCTTGCACTGCAAAGATTAGAAATTTTAACGATTAATACATTGATATGGTAATCAACTTTAATCAGCACGATTTATTACCATTTGCTTCCTTAATGCGAGTTTAGCTTTATATTTCTCAATCATAGCGAGCATTTCAGTCAATTGAATTATTTCCAAACCCCATTTTACGGCGTTGTCAAGCACATTGCAATTTCCACTGTTAACCTAAATAAAATTATAAGAATTAACATTTTTTTTTTTTTTAATTTTCAAAAATAATTTCAAACAAACCACTCACTTTAGCTGCTTTTTTAAGGATCTCTATACCCCTCGATACAATCTATATAAACATAATAATTTTTTAAATAATAATTTATAAAACAAATCCATTTTAACCTGTAAATTTGCGCCATCTTTATTAACGTTCAATTTAGCTGGAGTTTTTCTACAACTTGTATCGGGCGTATCATTTAGATATCTTAAAAAAAAAAAAAAAAAAAAAATAACGCCGATTAACGAACAACATTTACGACTGAAGATTAGATCTAATTAACGGTCACCTCGGGTTTCCTTGAGCACTTTTTTTGTTCGATCTATTGGTTATTACACAGGTTACGTCTTTACTCAGAAACTGCTCTAAACTCTGTTTATCAAATCCAAAATAATCAAATTACAAATTTTATTTTATCTCGAAAATGTTTATGTAAATATTTAAATAATTACTTACTCCTCCGAGTAATAAGATATCCTCACTCAATGTTTTAATTTCATCGAAACCCGTCAAGTCTAAATAAAATGACTTGGAACTGAATGGTTTCGCTTGTTTGGTCTCTGCAAAGATAAGAAGAAAAATTCATTAGGACAAAGTTGGAAAACGATGTTAATTATACCTTTTCTGGCTTCTTCTAGTGCCATGAAGCTAATTAAAGCTGCAATTCTCGTTAACTCAACCCATACAATAATAATATTAATAATAATACTAATTATAAATCAGTTTTGTTTTCTTTCATAAGACACCCGTTTTTCTTTCGCCGAGTTAATGTTGGCGCCCAAACGGAATAACAACAAAATAGATTGGCTGAAATTGAAACCGATTACACAGAATACAATTAGTCCGCCGTAAATATAAAATAAATAATAAAACTTGAACCGATATAAATAGAACTCGGATCATAAAAGAACAAAATAATGTATGAATAAACTGACCTCAGACTCATTACGCAGAAACACACGGACCCACAAGGACTCCGTACAAAACTATTTTCTACGATAGCTTTCCGGATAGATTACCGGATAAAACTATATATTTACGGTAAGCGAACCATTATAAAAAATGTATACAACTAAAAAACAATCCTGCAAAATAAGCATAAATAAAATGCATTAAAAGTAGAACACATAACATACAGATTACAATATAATAGAAATAAAAAACTATAATTTTCGGTGTCTGGTTTTATCACTTCCGTCGATCGAGAATAAATCCAACCGGTCGTAGACACTGATTGGTAGTTGAGCCGTGACTTAACAATCATCGACCAATGGCACAGTAAAAATATTTAATACGTCACTACCGTCAACATTCATCTGCGCACGAAGCACGAGGACACGATCGGATTGGAGTTGAGGCTGCGAGTCCATTCCGATCGGACGTGTGTTAATAGAGCTCCCGCGTTATACTCAATTTTTCGATGAATGTCTTTATCGATTGTTGAATCAAATTTACTTAACCATAACGCCAGTAGAAATCGAAAAAGTTGATGCAAAACGATCAAAATGTCTGTCCAAGCGCAAAGAGTTCGAGCGAATGCATCTCCAGGTTCTGCTGCAACAAAGCAAGTTGGCCCGATGAGGGCAACTCTACCAGTTTCCCTCATGAAGCAAGGCAGTCCTACTCGTCTGGGAATAAAACCTACTCCAACCAATTCTCCACCGATTATTTGGCCTGTCGATGGAAGTAAATCAAAAGCGAGCAAATCGCCCGATAATAATCGTCATTCCTCGCCAGAAAGACGCAGTCCGGACTCGCCGAATTTTAAAGGTGGGGATCAAGCCGATTCAAGCTGCCAACCGCCATGTTGTCAAAACAAAAGTTACCGATCGAAATTTAGCCAATATTTCACTTCTCGAGTACGATGACATTTTTTTTATTCCATCGAGTCATTAGTCAGATAATCCGTTGGTTCGATTCGTTCGGAAAAAGCGAGATAAAGCATTTTATTTGCGTTGAAAAATGCGTTTAGGTTTCGAGACCTTTTGTCTCGAAACATAATTCGTTAAATTCATTTTTTTTTCTTCTTTTTCTTTCGATTGATCGAG
Source organism: Strigamia maritima (assembly GCA_000239455.1). Classification (NCBI taxonomy): domain Eukaryota; kingdom Metazoa; phylum Arthropoda; class Chilopoda; order Geophilomorpha; family Linotaeniidae; genus Strigamia; species Strigamia maritima. The sequence goes on from JH432100.1 coordinate 54,283, forward strand.
TGAAAAGGATGGATTATGCATTTTGGCTTTTACATCGGTTTGCTATATTAATTGATCTTTTTTTTATATTGCGTGGCATTCGGTGTGAGTATATGAATTTCCATGTTCCATTTCTCGTTCAATTCTACCTAAAGGTATATAAGAATTTTATTTTTTTTTATTTTTAAGTTATTAAAAAAAGAAAAAAAAAAAAAAACAAACTAGTAGAAGAAATAACTCGTTAATTAGTATATCTATAAACGTGATCAAATGCATGACCATGAACCATTTCGTCTAAGGCCTATGTTTAGATTTGTGCAAGTGTTTCATTTCATTTTCAAACATAAATAAATAACTTGTTTCCAAAAGGGAGAAAGCAAAAAAAAAATAGATATATTGGAATATTATTCTCTTCTTTGTCCAGTTTTTTTCGATTTTCATTTTCTGTCTACCTTTGATTCCCTTTTAGAAAAAAAGTTAAGAGTAGTTTGAAGCAAAACCTCTACTTAGTCGATCGCGAGGGAGGGAACTCTGAAATTTATGATCTCTGTTTTGACAGCATTAAGGCAGACTTTTATAATACTTAAAAACCTGTTTATAAAAACAAAAAAAAATTTTTTGTTTTTATAAATAAAAAATATTTCTAAATGTTATTTACAGGCGGAAAATCAAAGACACTTAACCCTAAAACTTATTCGCAGTCTCCCATGCGAAGGGCAGGATCATTAGATACACTTTATCTGCACGGCCACTGGCCTAAGGATTTTTTGCCATCTTTTTGTGCCACATTAGTAGTTGATAAATCCACTCAGGTAGGAAATATAATCATCTGCATGTGGGTGATGTTTTCTATTGTGTTAAATGTTGCAAATATTTTATTCTGCGAAACTTAATTTTTTTTTTTTTTTTTTTGCATTGCATCCATCGCCAGACCCCTGATGAGTGGAATGAATTAGTTGAAAAGAGGAAGAACCTCGCGCCACGATCGGCTTCAATGGCTAATGGAGATCAATTGGATAAAGTACGTTTTTCTTGGAATGATATTATAATTTATTTTTAATATAAAATTAAATTATTTATTTGAATTTTTTTCAATTTTTTTTCTGTAGTTTCGTGCCAGATTGCAAAGAAGCAAAGATAGTAATCGACAAACTATGGCTGGTGTGCAGCGACACAGTCCCAATCATGGCACTCACACTTTTACAATCAACTCCGAACATGTTTTTCAATCAAATCAATCGCGACCGATGGCAATACCGAGCATTCCTAAATCTACGATGCCGCGAACGCGAAATAGCGTCGAAGGATTAAATCAAGTAAAAATAATTTAATTAATTCATCGAGTTGATTTAATTTATTCATTTTTTTTTTCTAGGAAATTGAGAGGCTTTTTATTCGAAGAGGAATCTCCGGTTATGACGATGATCTGGAAAGAGTAAAAAAAAAATATTTTTATTTTTTTATTATTTTTATTATTTTTTTAAATTTGCAACATTTAATATCGTTTTTAATTAAAGATTCATGAGCCAACTCCGGATGGTCATAGAGCACCTGTGCCAGATCTATTACGTAGTACTCGAACTGTGAATACACAAACTCCTTCAGAAGTTGATATAAGTATTCGATCAGCCAGACGATGTCATTCGATGAGTCCGCCTTTCCCAATCATTTCGGGAGTTATGGACAACTTGAACACTTCTAGTCAGAATGAACTTGATATTCCAAGAAAACAGATTGACGGTACATTAATTAACTCTTTTAATTCTTTTAATTTTTAACATTTTTAATTTTTTTTTTAAAAAAATATTTTTTTGAAGATTTTTGCCCATCACCGGATCCAGACATCAAACTGGGGTCTAGTCCAAATAACAAATTTCTTACTCGAGAGCCGCCAGACGGATGTGAGAGGGTGAAAATGATTGAAGAACCCAGGTTTATTAATTATTTTTCATTTTTTATATGAAGAAAATTAATATTGTTGAAATATTGAATAATTATCGTTGTAGATTAATGTCGTTTTTCACTGATCCATTGAAGCCACGAGACAGTTTTATTCTGCAGCCGAGTCAAGGATCTGCATTTTGCCCATTGAGGAAAGGCTATCTCTCCATTTCTACACAAGAAACGATTGCTGTGGCGTTGCCGGCGGCCCGAACCACCACCAACGCTACAGTCATAGAAGGCCAATAAGAACGATAAAGTTCTTTGTGGCAAAGTGATAGGATTCTTTTTCTTTTTTTTTAATTTTTCCTACGTTTGTAAATGTTTGTCTTTTAGACTTAAAACGAACTTTTTTTATTTTAAGAATTTTTTTCCTTTTGAGGATCATCTCAAATGGAATGTTAATGTTAAGTATTAAATGACTATTCAAAATCTAATTAAGGTTCTCATTTTATGGATTTAAATGAAGGCATAAAAACGAAATTATAAATTATCTGTATGACTAAACATTTAGTATCAGATATGATGTGGAAACGGCACAATCAATTTGAAAATGACGGATCCACTTATCGATTGATTGCTCCGCGAACCTTAATATTTTTTGAATTACAATATTTTTCACTTTGGAGTTGTTGAAGCTGCATCAGTATTTGAAACTTGATCAGCTTCGACAAAGATTAAACGGAACAGTATTTCATGTCCAAAGCAAACATTGCGCCGACACGTTCGGCGAATTTGCCACACATTGCATTTGGAAATTATTGATTTAGACGTTTTTATATGACTTTGTGGTTAAGAAAAAGAAGAAAAAAATGGATTAGACACTGCCTGAAAGTACAAAAAAAAAAAAAAAAAAAAAAAAAAATAACTGTATTGTAAAAGAAAAAAAGATTGAGTGGAAAAATTGTTTACGGCTTCTTTTTTTTATTTTTATTTTTTTTTAATTTAGAGATTAGCCGAAACGATGTTGATGATAAGAGAAAGCAAATAAATGAATGGCTGTGTGGTTGATGTAGACAGTAGTGGTAGGGTTTTTAAGTTGCAAGGTTTTTGTTTTATAAATCCAATCGGAAAAGATTTTGATTTAAAAACAAATGGGCTTCTCATTATTTGATTTGATTATTTTTATCTTTCTTTCAGTTATAACATTCCGCTTTGTTGTTTTATGTTTCGTTTTCGTATGGTCTGTCGTAGAACGGGTGCAATGTACTTGGTGCACCCTTATGTAGTGCTTGATTTATTAATTTTGCCAAAAATTGGTATAAGGGGAAAACAATCTCTGGTTTTTACTTAATGTTTATTTTAATTTAGCTGATATTTTAAACACATAATAATTAATAAATAGTAATAATAAGTAATAAATAATAATAATAATAATAATAATAATAATAATAATAATAATAATAATAATAGAAATTTAGTAAAACAACTGGAAGATTTGTGAATGGTGTTTTGGCTGTAACTTGGTGAATTTACAATTACCATTCCTCCCCCCCTCTCTCAAACACCATAACATCCCATAATAATATCGTGCTGTTCTTTTGTATAATTAGGGATAAATATTTAGCTTAAATGTTTTTATACGCTGTTTATTACTAATATTTGACCAAAGGAAATGTTATCAGCACCATTACATGCACCTCAGTGGTTTAAATCTCACGCAAATTACGAGGGGGGGCAAAAAAAATTAAAAGTGGAAAATATTCAGGTATTTAGATTTTAAGCTTTAACCAAATAATGTCCGAGTTCATTTAATAGTTTTGTTTTTGATTCCTTGCTGTCAAATCTGCCAAAGATGGTGTGGTTTCCTATAAACCACTGGAATCAAAGATTTTCATTCTTCTGTATATATTTTTATTTTTTATTTTTTTTATTTTTTAATTTTATTGTCAGTTAAAACTAACCATTTGTTTTCTTTCCAGTTGTATCGATATGCTATGACATACTTTGTTTTGTTTATAATTTTTAATTCTTTACTTTTTTTTTTTTTTTTTTTGTTATATTTCAAATTTTTATGTGCATTATCTGTTGTAAACAGTGATAGGTTTTATACCAGTCATATATTGTACGTATAGTGAATAGTATGTTTTAAGCTGTCAAACCTTTTTGTACTATCGATCGAATATGATGCAACAAATTAACGTGCGCTCCATATCAAAAATTATTCCGGTTATGTTTATATCTTTTTTCGTTTTTTTGACGTAATACAGTTGTGTAAACTATCGATACCTGCAAAACAGGCTATTTACAGAACCCTCCATTTTGAATGAAGTTGGTGATGAATACGTTTTTAGCCGCCAGAGCTCACAACCGTAAACCTATCCTGTTCAAATACAATTTTACACTCAGGGTTCAAATAAACAAAATTGGAATTTTAAAAAAAAAATCAATATATTCGTTTGTTGAGTGAAATGAATTGAATATTCGTATGAAATTGTGCCCTTAACTTTGTTACACGACTTTCACGTGAACAAATCTCACAAATTTAAAAGAAATAATCATCCAGTACCTGTCAAAATGTAAATAGCAAATTTTTTTGCCGTCTTTTTTGAAAAATGTGGCGACAGATTTCTGCGAATACGTTTTAATTACCAAAATTCCACTTTAAACAATGTCCATTTAAATGACAGGCTCTTGAAATTCATTTTTTTTTTTTTTTTCTAATTCCAAGATTCTTGTGGCTCTGTGATACTTTTTTAACAAGATAAAAAGAGGAGAGAAGTAAAAAAAAAAAAAAAACACAGAAGTCTGTCTCCGCAGAATTCAATGACCTCAGAAAAACTGGGGTAGTTTTTGTCTACATGTTTTAACTAGATAAACATTTTCATATTGAAAAAAGTACCAATAAAAAAAGACAATTTTAAATAAAAAAAAAAAAAAAAATAAATAAAATAAATAAAAAAAGAGAAATGTATTGTTGATATTTACACAGTAGGTTTTTATTCTCTTCGCAGTTTGGGAAATTGATTTTTTTTTTTACTGTTTGTATTCGTTGATTGAGTAAACAATTTCTTACTCATTTTTGATGCATGATTCAACCTTTATTGCTCGTTTCAACTGATAACAAAGCTGGAAACCAAAAAAGGCGCTCTTGCATAGCTTGATCATCAATCCAAGCTAACCCTTCTTTCACCAAATAATCCTACAAAAAATATTTAAAAAAAAAAATATAAATTAAATGTACATTTTGCAAACAACATTCAATACCAAAGCTCTTATAATGCGATCATCTTCCCAAGAAAGCAATTTCTTAATACTAGACCAAGATACGTATCCAGTTTCCTGAAAATTGTAAAATTACTAATTTTTCCATTGATTGTTTGCAAAATCTCACTTCAGCAGATTGCAAAACTGTTGTGTGATCCATACTTAATTCTCCCGGCACAGATTGGATCAAATAACGACCATTCATTGGGATAACGGTGAAACCGTTTCCGAGTATTTTAAGTTTTCTAATGGCACGAAGCAAGTCATCGCTAAAAAAAAAAAAAAATTAATTATAATAAAGAATTCTAGAGAATGTAACTGAATAATACCTGCCAATATCTTGTTTTGATTTGCCAGAAGATGCGATTAATCGTTCTCTTAGTTCATCAAGATAAATTATTCCTCCATTCCGATGGCTCGTTGCCAAACACACTTCGATAATTTGAACACCTAATTCGTAGTAAAAGTCACCTACTCCCAACATTTCCGACCAGAAGCCTTTGCCAGCTATTAAAAAGTAATGTTTTAATATTTATTTATCCGATTACTTTGAATCGAGTTTTTACTGACAAGCTAAAGGATCCACTCCGATAGCCGCACACATTTCTTGAAATTGACGTCGAAATTGAGGACTTTTTCTGATTTCATCCTTGTATTTACCCGCAAAATCGCTAAGATTATCTCGAAATATTTCTAATTGTTTGGACATCTAAAAAAAAATGAAAATATAGTATTATTATGATATATATTACATGATCAATGGATATACGATTGCAAGTTTACTTGTTGTAATTGATCTTCAGCCAATTCATTGCCCTTGTCTTTGTATTTTGCCTGTAATCGGATATTGAGCCTTAACAAATAATAATGTTTGTACAATAGCGATTGTATTTACAAACCTGTGCCAAATTTTTCTTTTGTATCGCACCAACACCCGCTCTACGATGCATTTTCACGTCAAAAATCGAAACATTCAGCGAAACTGATACCAAAGTAGCCACGCAGATAGATGCGTGACCAAATATTTTATTTTATCATTATTTCTAAAAATAAACTACATTAATTTAATAAAAATGAAAAATTATTATTTTTTACTGTAAAAATTACATTGACGGCACTTTGTGAGTTTTCCAAATTCAACCAATACGGAACGAGCAAGAAAGCAAAGGCGGAAACGCGGGAGAGGGTTAAAATCAAATGTCCTGCGATTAAATCGGATTAAATCCAAAGGTTCTCAACATGTCTCCTCGCCGTAAAGTATTAAAAACCAAAAAGATTATTAGTGCAACTAAATCTGGAGCAACGAAGAGTAGTGCAATCGTCAGCCAAGATGTCTACGACGACGTGGGAACTGAAACTGATCAAACACTTGTAACACAATCGGAATCTCAACCAGGAGACTGGGCAGACCGTAGTCAAATAGAAGAATATTTAGAAGACGACGTGTTTGACGATTCTACAGAAATTTTAACTTATTACCAATCAAACTATTGCTGGAACCCGCACGAAACGGATTGTTTTACATTTCCCGATGAATATGTATTGGCTACTAAATTTTGCAAAATTCACGGTGCAAAAACCAGCACAATCAGATTATCGTGGTTGAGTGAAGAAGATGTTTCATTGCCTTGGTTTTTCACTATTTATCAATTGAATGCTCACAATACCGACAGTTTTAGTGAAGAAAATGAATATGTTGGAGCAATTCGTTACTACGACAGACTTAAAGGCCCCGCTGTTAAGGAAGAATTAATTTATCAAATTAACGAATTGAGAAGTCTATCGGAGGCTACTAGGAATTTATCGAAATTTTTTATTTTTTCCGAGAATTTGATTATGTTGTCAAAAAGTGGTGAAGAAATTGGAAATTTGGAAATGTCAGCAAAAGTATTAGAAGTGTCCACTCAGCTAGTCATTGAATTGCATGTGTGTGTTTATTTTTTTATTTATTTTTTTTACTTTCAAATTTACTTTGAATTTTTAAACTTTTTTTTTATATTTTTCTTGTAGTTGGAAAGTAATGGAATCATACAAGGAGTTGTTTGTGGCAAGACATCCACTTCACACGTTTTGGTTCCAACTTTAGAAACCATTAGCTACAAACATCATGAATTCACTCAGGAGGACAACGAAATGACAAATGATCAACTTGAAATTATTAAAACAGATGATGGGTTTGAAATAAATCGAACAAAGTCACTTAACGGTGTAAGAATTTTTTTCCTTAATGTTATATTTTATTTATTTATTTATTTATTTATTTATTTATTTATTTATTTTTTTTATAGAAATTAACAAGAGAAAGAAAACAATTTTCGTACGAGGAAATGAAAAATTTTGTAACGGATGGTGCGTGAAATGGATAATTCAATCGCGATAGACACTAATTTTAAAAATGATGTTTAGTTTCGAGTATTTTAATTCAAAGACTATTCATCTTGACGTCCAAAGCAGACGAAGAATATAAATTTGTCACCTTAACGACCGACTGTGAATTATGCCCGATTTATTTTGTATAACATTTAACTACTAACGTGTCAACGAATCTTGAACTTTTAATGTTACTAGAAACATTTACCGACGACCAGACAAGTTGTGTGTGGAAATTTCATGAATATTTTAGGACTCAAAAGGGAGATTCATTATTCGGAGGAACAAATATTTCAAGATCATATTTATTTCAACAAAGCTGGGTATGTGATAAGGTTTGCATTGCATACATTTTATCAACTAATTTCTTCGTTCACAGACGAATTTTAAGTCAATTTCCAATTGGTTTTCCAGTTGTATATCGAATGATAGATTTGGTTATGTATAAAAAAGTTGGTGAGTAATTGGGTTCTTATACTTTTATACTAACATAAATCGAGATACACATTTAGTTAGGGATGTTGCGGCCAAGAAAAAGAAAGAACTTGTTTGGAAAAATGATTTGGAGCTATGGTCTAAATATGAAAGCAGAAAAGTGATTTTTCATACATAATTTCAAATTTAAAAACCAATTTTTTGATTTTTTTAAAATTTCTAGCAAAGCTTGTCTGCTGATTACAATTCGTACGTGCAATGTAATCCCGATTTACGAGCCATTTTAGCTGATTTTATGCAGTCTGTATTAATTCATACACCGCGAGATGTAATCGAATATGCAAAAGAATATTTCAATCTTTTTAAATAATATATATAACTCAAAAAATGGCAGCTTTTATTATTTTTCGGCTTTTTATAGTTCTGTTTGTTTTTAATTTTTAATTTGAATGAAAAACTGAATTCGAGCCTGGACCTCGTTTCTGAGAACTGCACGTCATACAAGTATCCTATTTTCGAAATAAAAATTAATTAATTTTTCCTAAGTCAAAGTCGTAAAACTATATAATTACCGTAGTAATATCCGGTAAACAATTTTCATGATACATGTGTTTGCAATAAAAAATGGACACGTTTGACGTCTGACGAATGTCTGCAGAAATAAAATATTATTACTACGTGCAATAAGGATATCTAAATGGTGTCAACAACCTTTAACAATAATTTTTTGATGGCAAGCGTGGCAAATATAATCATCTTTATGAAAATAAAAACTTTTTTTCAATAATTCGCGTTGAAATTGTTAAATTAACCCACCATAGACAGCAATTCCTTTTTTCTGTTGTTTATTTAGTCTTTCTTGCAAACTAAACCAATCCGACACTAAAATTCTCTTACAACCTTCTCTTAAAGACATCTAAAAAAAAAATAAA
>JH432100.1:76932-96291 GCA_000239455.1 Strigamia maritima
TAAAGTTAAAATTATTAAAAAAAAAAATATTTATTTTTTCAATTATTTTTAGGATTCACTCATCTCTAGTCAATTGCCTGTAATGTCTGTCGCACCAGGTACATTGACCAACCATACAATGCCATTGGGTAGCATTGTATCAATGGCTGCACCGACGCAACTTACTGGTAACCTGCAAGATCAATTACTCGTTGCTGTACAATCAATGGCGAATGGTACAATGGATGGCAATGATGAATTAAAATTAGATTCAACAACAACAGGTAAAAATTTTGATTCGTTCGCCAAATTCGATTTATTTATTTTGCTCCGTATTAGTTGATTAAATTATTTTTTTAATGTTTACAGACTCGTCACAGCTGTCAGCTGTAGGCGGTACAAAACTCAATGGTACAACACAAATTACTGCAGGTGGTCTTGCTACTATGATGAACATCCAAGGTGTGTATTCACTATTCAGTATCGACCAATGACGTGGAGTAGTACAATATTTACTCATATTTTTAATGTATCGAATAGAAATATCGAATAGAAATTTAATGTCCACAAACCAATATTAACTGATTAAACTTTAATAATAATAATAATAATAATTCACAAGTTGACAAAAGTAACCATATTTTGACATCTGAATGTAAATATTTGATAGGTTTATCCGGAATACCTCAAATGGCCACAATCGGGTTACACGGACTTAATTTGGGACATAATTTGGGCCAAATATCTCAATCTGCCAATGTAAATGTAACACTCGCAACTCCAAATCACACAAATGTCGGTACAAGTTCCATTGCAACCAACGGTACAGGTCCGTCTGTTGTCGCATCACACACAACTGCGTTATCTCATCAGGTTCGACAATTATTTGCATTTAATTACACCCGAAGGACGTTGTCAATTGGATATTCATATTTGATGTTTTTACTTGAAATGTTTTATTTTCTGTTTCAGACACATCCAGCACTTACTCAAGTTGCAATGCCTCAGTTTATTTTAGCTGGAGGTCAATTGCTTCAGGGAGTTCAAGGTGCTCAACTTCTTATTCCAACATCATCAGGTAAATTATTAATATCAATAAAAAAATATCTAAAAGAAATTGTAATTAATCTTGTTTTTTTTTTATTATTCAAATGAGGAGTGGCAACTCAACAAATCTTAACTATACCGATCAATCAAGTTACTGGGGGACAAATGGTGCAATTAGTTGCTTCTAATGGTCAAGTATACGCAGCTACTATGAATAATCTTCAAGGTATTGCTGCACCGCAACCCATATCTGTTGGAGGCGTTTCATCAACTTCTGCAGGTTTGATTGATTGTGTATTTAAAAAAGTTTTAAAAAAATCATTTTTTTTAAAAAAAAAAAATTTAAAATTGAATTAATTTTATTTGATTAGGTGCAGGAACTATTACTCAGCAGCTGTTACCGGGTAATCTTCAAGGTTTAACTAATCAAATGACGACAATACCACAATTTGTAACAAATGCTTCTGGACAAATGATGGCAATAGGATCTCAAGTAAACTCAAATTTTGATGAGGAAAATTAATAACCGCATTATATTACCTATATTATAGAAAAATTTAATTTTTTTTCTTCTAGTTGATAACTCAACCGGTTATGGCAGCAGCTAATCAACCAACTAGTGTTGTACACATTCAGGGACAAACGAGCCATATGACTACAGAAAATAAGACAACGTCGATATCTCAAGTTGTTTCATCAGCAGCAAAAACGCAAATTCAACAGGTTTTTAATGACTATAGAGATAGATATCCAAAAACGAAAAGTCTATACTTAATTTATTATTTTCTACAGACAGCACCACAAGCCATTGCACCTACACTCGTACAACAAGCACATACAGCTCAAATCCAAATAGCAACTGTGGGAGCATCGAATCAATTGGGAGTTCAAACCTTACAAGTACGTGATATTGATTTCAACTTATTTCAATTTATGCTAATAATATAATTTTTAATTACAGAGGGCACCTACAACAACTGGTACACAACAAGTGTTGCAAGTAACTCAAAACCAAGTGACGTCGGCTCAACAAGCTGTCACTACCTCTACTCCAAATCCTGAAATTACAAGTAAGCTAAGAAATAATTGATACAGTAATCAAAATTTGCTAACATTATTAAACTTGCTAACATTTTTGCAGACACGATTAGTCAAAGCGATGCCAATACCGTTGATGGTATAAATTTAGAGGAAATCAAAGAATTTGCCAAAGCATTTAAAATACGACGATTGTCATTGGGTTTAACGCAGACACAAGTGGGTCAAGCCTTGAGTATTACTGAGGGTCCTGCTTACAGTCAGAGTGCAATTTGTAGGTAAGGAGAAGGAAATTATAGTTTGGTGGTCATTATGGAGACTTGATGTGTTTTTTTTGGTTTTAATTCGTTTAGATTTGAAAAATTGGACATTACTCCAAAAAGTGCACAGAAAATCAAGCCGGTGTTAGAGCGCTGGATGAAAGAAGCTGAGGAAAGGTATAAGAATGGGGCTCAAAATTTGACGGAATTTATCGGAACTGAACCATCTAAGAAACGGAAGAGAAGAACGTCTTTTACGCCTCAAGCACTTGATATTCTTAATCAGCACTTCGAGAGAAATACTCATCCATCAGGTAAATGAATGAGAATGACAAACACTTTTTGAGGTTCAAGATTAATTAAAATTTTTTATTTTAGGTGCCGAAATGACCGAGCTTGCCGAAAAACTCAATTACGATCGTGAAGTTGTTAGAGTGTGGTTTTGTAATAAAAGACAGGCATTAAAGAACACAATTAAAAAATTAAAACCATCACCGTTATAGCAACTGTGTGACTATAAGGTCTTGTTTGATGCAATTCGTCAAGTGTTCCTGGAAAAAACTGCATGTTGAAAAAACATGGGATAAGTAATATTTTTAACAAAATTTTAAACTATACTGGCTCTTTGTGCCAAATGAGGGTACTTTGCAATAATATGTAAATTATTGCTAGTAGAAGATAACACATGTAGAAAATATCATGTTTTGTACTGTACACTTTTTAATTTTTTTTTTTATATGAATGTTGTGATTTTTTTAGTACAAACATTTCGAAAAGGGAATTTTTCATTTTGAAAGACATTTTGAAACCATTTATCGTTAATTTTTTTTTTTTCGTTTGGTTTATTCCACTGCCATTTCTTTAATCAAAATATATATATTTTTTTTATTTTTTTTAGGGAACATATTTATAATAATTGCGTTTAGTTTGCAAATTTATTTTAATATTATTTTAAAGTTTTTAAAATTGTAAGACGCTTTTTTTTTTTTTACCTTTTTTTTTATTAATTTGAAAGCTATGCTTTTAATTCAGTGCAAATGCTAAAACATCTTTTAATCTATTTTATACAAAATAAATAAAATAAAAAATTTTGTGTTGAATAAATTTTAATCTAAAGAATTATTTAAAAATGTGTTATTTCTTGAAAAAACAACTTTAACTTTGTTATATAAATTTTTCTCTCGGCTAGAGCGCTGTACTGTAACATCCGCTTTCGATCAAAAGAGGTCGCAACATTCCACATTTTATGTCCACAATGTTTATCCGCGATCTGTTTGGCGTCAATGCTATCTAAACCTAAAGAACTAGAGTGTTAAACCGGAACTACTGTATAAATGGTAACGTTGTACACGAATAACATTGGAACGATCAAGAATATTTATTCACGTTTTCGATAATTTCAATTTTTACTTTAGATCCGTGTTGGCTAACGGTTGAATAGAAAGAACTAGCTGCGCCGTGTTCTTAACACATTTCAAGGATCGTGTAACTTGATATAAAATTTAATTTCATTCAACGGGAACCAGACATGTTATTCAGATGCGAATTGTGCAACACTTTTTGCACTTCTCAGAAGGTGAATTTTATAAAAAAAATTAATTTTAATTAAAGAAAATTAAAAATAAACTAAACGAAATAAAATCTTTTTTTGTGTGTTTTTGCAGGCATTAGATTTGCACATGTTATCGGCAGTTCACAAAGCCAACATCAAAGAAGATACAGCGCGAAAAGAGAAAGAAGCGCGGAAAAAATCGAAGTCTGAAGATTCGACGAATGTTACGAGAAGTTCTCCACGAATTGCGACGAAGAAACCGAGTAAACAACATGACAAAGACATCAAATCCATCCCCATTGAGAAAAAAGAAAGTTTGAAATCAGATCAAAGTGCTAAAAGTAAACAAATGATTGCGACTGATAAAAAGTATATTTTTGAAGTTAAACCTATTAGTTCAAAATCGAAAGAACAAGCGGAGAAAAAGTCTGAAACTAAAACACCATCGAAGGAAACAGCGAAGCCTAAATTAGTTGAAAATGAGCAAACAAAACGAGCTCCGAAGACTAATTCTAATTCAAATTCAAAGATTGACGAACCGGATTTGGATGAAGACATGTTGTTGAAAGACGAATACACATTAGAAGACGACGAGCAAGATGAAGTCGGTCCTGGAGATTTTGATATGCTCGTTATCGACGACAGTTCGGACAGCAACCAAACCGAGAAAAAGAAGATCGAGAAAGTGGCGAAAATCGACGATTTTGAGACGAAAGAAGAGGAAGAAATTGAAAATGAAAATGAAGCGCTATCGGACGATGAAGACGGCGAAAAGAGTCCTTTTAAGGAACCTGAAGATCAGTCGATGAATGATGCCGTTTCGATCTTAAAATTACTGGTCGATGAAGTGAATAAAACGAACGACCCAGTAGACGAAAGTTTGAAGAAACGACGTCGCAATCGGGAAGAATCTGGCGAAGATAGTGAAGTTAAGAAAGCTAAGTTGGACGATTCGTTTGTTAGCGATCAGACTGAACCAATTGTTAGTGACAATGACACAGCTTCGATCTCTAAGAGTAATCAAAACGCATCTGCAGACGACGATAAAGATGAATTGGGAGAGGAATCTGCTGCCGAGGCCGAGGACGACGACGACAACGCTAGTGACAATACCGTAGTAAATGAAAATCAAGTTCAAGTCGTGGAATCGGGGAAAAAGGGTAAAAACGACGATGATGAGTTTAGTTTTAAAATAGTTGATGTTCGAAGTATTGCTGAAGAGGAATGCGGTTCCGAAGGCGGTGGCGATGATGATATGGCCGATTTAATGGATGGAGATTGGGAAGTGAAAGACGAACTTGATGAGGATGAGTGCGTGTTTATTGAGCAGAAGAATATCGAGCCGGAAAAGACTGTGAAAGAAGAAACAAAGAAAAAAGTGGCACAAACTGAAGTAGACGATGCGAAGAAAAAGACTGCTGAAATTGCGAACAAAAAGGCGGCTGATGACGCGGAGGATGCGAAGAAAATAGCTACTGAGGAAATGAAGATAAAACGATTTTGTGGGCCGAAATCAGTTCTAAACAAATTGAAACAAGATTTTGCTCAAAAAACTAAATCTGTGCCATTAAAAAAACCAAGTATTGAAGAAGTCAAAGAGGTTTCAGCTCCATCAAAACCGGCAAATAAACACGTAGAAAATTACAAATAAATTATTTATTGTTTGCTTATTTTTAACTATTTTTTTTTTTTTTTTTATTTAATTTTTAGTCTTCGACGCAATCAGAGACAAAAAATGAAAAAGTGAAAGAAGTCGTGCAGAAGAAAAGCGAGGAGAAGAAAAGCGAGGAGAAGAAGTGCGAGGAGAAGAAGAGCGAAGAGAAGAAGAGCGAGGAGAAGAAGAGCGAGGAGAAGAAGAGCGAAGAGAAGAAGAGCGAAGAGATGAAAAGCGAAGAAAAGAAAAGCGGAGAGAAGAAAAGCGAAGAAAGGAAAAGCGAAGAAAAGAAAAGCGAGCCTGCGACTGCCAAGACCGTAAGAAGTCAAGAAGGTATAATTTTGTTGGTTTTATTTTATTTATTTCTTTTTTTTTGGTTTATTTAAAATTCGAAAAGTCTTAATTAATTCAGCCCTAGTGACAAAATTAGAAAAGTATTAATTTACTTTTTTAATTTGGTTCGCCCTAGTGTGAAAATAGAAAAAAACCAAAACAAAAAAAACGTTTGCCCTTATTGTTCGCCATTTTCATCGTGCGAAATAGTTGTTTGTCTGATCTAACTTGTATAGCGTTTACATTTCAGCCGATCAAGTATGTGGGTTCTAAGAAAAGCATTTTTATTTTTGAACTATTTTGTCTCATTGATTGAGCTATTTCAGATGTGAAAAAGGCGAATGCTGTCCCGTTAGTTTCACATTCGTCAGGAGAAGTGTCCGCCATTGTTACTGACGAGAGTTTCATCTCAGATATTGATAGTGTCGAAGAAGAAAGTGAATATTTAAATAAGACCGACGTAACTGAAGGCGTATCGCTCGTTTTTTCTTCAGAAATCTACTCGTTGGATCTAGATAACGTGAGCGAGGACGAAGCAGCCAAAGAGACTGACACTGTGTCTGAAACTTCTCTACTGGATGACGTCTCCGAGTTCAGCGATTTGCCGGCAATATCGGACATTTCTGATGTGGATATCGACGAGATTGAAAAGATTTTAGACGCAGACGAGGTTCTCACTAAATCTACAGCTGCAGCAACAAGCAAGGAACAGAATATTCGTGCAATGATGAAACGTGAAACAACGCCACTTTCTGAGTCGCTCAGAATGATTGCGCGTGAGGCGAAAATCAAACCGCTTTCGGTGACTTTGCAAAGATTGGACGAACTCACTTTGAAATCATGGTCAGGAATTGCGCCCGCTAAACTAGTTGAAACATCGTTGATGATTGGGTCTAAAACCAGTGAAAATATTGTGAAAAACAAAAATCTTTTGCCGGTAACGAAAATCGACACCGTGAAGAAAGCTTGGGATCGAATAATTAGCCAAAAGAAGGAGGCGGCGCACAAAAAGAAGGCAAAGCCGATGCCAGAAGACGATGATGATGATCAGTGGGCACACAGTCCTACGGGCAGTACTGAGCGAAATTCCGCGCTCGACAAATTGAAAGCGAAACACGCTGCTTCGAGCCCGACACCGGCTTCAGTACCGTCCTTAGAGGATGATGACGTCAGTAAACGTGTTCTAGCATCAGCTATACCTAGTGCAGAAGCCACATCGAAACTGGTTAATTATCGCATTCCAAAGAAGAGTTTGAAGCCGAAAAATGTGTCTACAAAGAAATCCAAATTGGAACGTAAAAATAAAGAAACGGGTAAGTTGAGCGTCCAAAGGGCTTTTCTTTCTCCCGCCAATTCCAATTTGCTGCCCGTCATTTTTTATTTTTTTTTTATTTCTTTTTTATTTTTTTTTATTTTTTATTTTTTTTAAACTGATTTAAAAATTAGCTAAATATTTCTTCCATTAATAATCGCAGGAAAGAAAACGTTTCCAGATGATTCCGGCAGTGGGCATCGCTCGGATAAAGATGCCAAGCGAAGAGAAGGTGATAAGGACATGCGTGAACGAGACAGAGGCAAAAAGGACGGTGACAAGGATAAAGTTCGCACTAATAAAGACACGCGAGACGATGAGAAAGGCAAGAAAACATCCGACAAGGACATGAGACCGGAACACAAGAGTCGACGAGATGTTGAGAAGGAGAAAAAGGAAGCGGATGAGCGAAGAAAAAGGAAATTATCGCTTGAAGAACACGATTCGAAGAGATTTAAAGAAAAAGAAAAGAAACCTGTTCCAGTTTCTGCTTCCGCTTCCGTTCTCGATCGCGATCATAGTAAGCCCATCGCTACGAGGACGGAAAGAACGCCCATTAAGTACATCTACCAAAAATGCAAACCTTTGAGTAAAAACCAAAATCTTATCGTTGTCCCGACTGATAAGGCCAGAAATGCCGGTTGGGGCAATAGTAAAGATAGCGACATGCGAATGCGACCGTATAAGAAGCCCGAAGCGAAGAAATCATTTGTGCAGAAGAAAAAAGAAGTGTCGCCTATCGACTACTTTTCCGACTACTGGAAAGTGAACAGTAAGCCCGCCGAATCCGCGTACAATCGTCGAGATCGGCGAGGTCAAGATTCTCGAGTTCAGATGCCACTCGATCCCGGGAACGAGCGAGACGAAAACCAGTCACGTGTTTATAAAAGCGACGACGGCGGGTATTGGCAACGGGAGTTTACGAAGGGTCCTGCGACGGAGGCACAACTGTCCGCCGTACTCCAGGGTGCGCTGAGACCATCGGACGTGCAACCTGGAGCGCGAGGCTCGAATTGGTGCGCCAATCAACAGGAGGCGGGGAATCTCACAAAAAGTGCCATGGATGCTAAGACGAGCTTGGAGGATCTTCTCTCTTGTTTGTTGACCATTCCAACGCTGGAGCAGATCGACAAGAACACGACGGACAACATCAAACGCAGCATTTTGGGAAAATTGTCCAATCATTTGCAAGAATTGAAATCCGCGCCATCTTTGAACATCAATTTGAGGCCACCGCACGGGTTAGCTGGTCAACCATCACC
Organism: Strigamia maritima; assembly: GCA_000239455.1. NCBI lineage: Eukaryota > Metazoa > Arthropoda > Chilopoda > Geophilomorpha > Linotaeniidae > Strigamia > Strigamia maritima. The sequence continues at coordinate 85,370 of JH432100.1, forward strand.
CGGACGTGCTGGTCTCGGACTGGATCTGGATCTGAATCAACTGAATATACATCCGGAAGCTCGAAGTCAGCTTCATATGCAGATGCAGATGAAACAACAGCTCCAGCAGCAGCACCAGCACCAGCAGCAGCAGCAGCAGCAGCAGCAGCAGCAGCAACTGGTGGCGGATTCTGGCAGCAGCGCGCACGATCAGCAGTTGGCTGAATACCAAAAACAACAAATCGCTCAGGAGTTGGCTGCGATTCTTACTGTGACCGGTCGTAGTGAAGTGAGCGAGGACTTGCTTCAGCGCATAGTGCAACAAGCCATTGCGACCAAAGTGACCCCCTCGTTCGATGTCCCGGAGAGAGACGTGTCGCCGAGAACCCGTGCAGCTAGTGCAGCTAGTCCAGTCAGGCCACGAGCGGTGTCGCCGTCGTACGATCGACAACAGCGCGTGATCGCATCTAGTTACGATCATTCTCGACAGATTAATCCGAATTACGATGCAACATCCGGTTACGATCGACCGCTCGAAACTTCGGCGTGGAGCGAACGACCGCGCGAAGTGTCGCCTGCTTACGGCAGACCATCGCACACGGTTACTTCGGCGTACGACAGACCGACACGTACATTATCGCAAAATTTCAATCGACCACGTGCCGCGTCTCCGAATTTCAATCGACCGCGTGCTGCGTCTCCGAATTTCAACCGACCGCGTGCAGCGTCTCCGAATTTCAATCGACCGCGTGCTGCGTCTCCGAATCCGAATTTCAACCGACCGCGTGCTGCGTCTCCGAATCCGAATTTCAACCGACCGCGTGCTGCGTCTCCGAATTTCAACCGACCGCGTGCCGAGTCGCCGATTTACAATAGACCGCGCGCAGCGTCGCCGAATTATAACCGATCGCGTGGGATATCGGTAAATTTCAATCGATCGCTCGAGATTTCGCCCACGTCGTACAACGCACCGCACGAGATTTCGATTTCTCCAACTTACAACAGGCCACGCGAGATGTCTCCAAATTACAATGTTTCGCCCACCTACGTTAGACCGGGTGATTTGTCACCTAGCAGTAGTTACGAGAGGGCGCGCAGGTTCATTCCTAATTTCGATAGAGGACGTCCGTTAGCTACTGACATCTACTCCGCTGTCAAGTCACATTCCTCGTTCCAGTCGGATAACGACAGCTTGTACGAAGCAGATGCGAGCAACCAGCCGGACATTGTGTCACCTGGGAATAATTTTTACGGTCAGCAACGCGAGTACGGGAATAGAAGCATCGCCAATACTGCACCGGAACCCGCTTATAGTCAACCGCTTTGGCAAGCAGAGAGGATGAATACGATGATGCCGAATGTTAATCCGAGTTTATCGAGTTACGAGATGAATGTCAATCAACCGCAGCAAGCTGGTTCATCACAAGATAGGTTGAAATGGCCTTATCATCACGCTAATTTTTAGTTATGGTTTTGTTTTGTTTTGTTTTGTTTTGTTTTGTTTATCTTTTTTTTATTCAGATAAGATAATGTCATTTAGTGAGTGTTGCGCTTAATTCACGTGGTTTATACGTGAGATTGTAAAAGCCGATCAAAAAATGTACATTTTTTTTTTAGGGTTATTAGTTTAAGTAATAATATCGAATAATTTGTATTAAGATTCAAATTCTACGGAATGTTGTTTTTTTTTTTCATCTTTTTTAGTTTTTTATTTAATTTTTTTTTTTTTTTTTTTTTTTTTTCCCCCAATTGTATTTGCATTATGATAATATTACTGCGTTATATCAGTGTTAAACATCAAGTTGATTTTACTGTGACGAAAGTAAATAAAAAATAATTACAAAGTATCGTTTTCTTTTTTTTTTTTTGTTTTTTGTTTTTTTTTTTGTATATACCGGTTTTGGAACAACGACATTTGTTTGGTAAACACGTTAGTCATCTGACTAACGGTACCAAACATTGATATTAAAGTGACATACCTGTTTTGTGGAACTTCTGGCTTGCAATAGAAGGTACATGTATGTATTTTTTTTTTTTTTTAATATTGTTTAAAATATTTTAATTTTAGTTTCAAACCAAATGTTGAATTACAGTGTGCATTATTATGTTATCCTTTAAAAAATGTTATTGTTTTATATTTTATTTATTTATTTTTTTTTTTTGTACAATTTTTGTAAAGTTGTTTTGTTGCTGCGCATTGTCGAGCCACTGAATTCTTATGTTATTTCAGTCGAGCCAAAACTACTATAAATCAAAATTTTATTATTCAGTAATTCAGTATTTGATAATTTATGTTTACGTTCAGGATTGTAATTACAGTTTATTATCTGTTTTATTATGTTTTGTTTACAGTGAATTATTACAAATAGACGAGTTTTATTTTTTGCTAGTAATTTCGAGCAAAGTATACTGACTAAATAATAATATGGGCAATCAAAAACAGAAACACAAACACAGCAGACATGTTTTTCCTTGTTTCTTGCTTCTTTTTATTTAGATGTCATCTCTGTGAGAATGATATTTTTTCTGACTTAACTAAGAAATTAAGAATTAATTAAAATTCATGCATAAACCATCAATGGAATGAGGATAAAATGTAAATAGACAAGTTAATTTTTCACACGGCCGCTAGGACTGTTGAAAATTACAATGAGTTCTCCCCACCAACTACATCCCTTGCGAGCGCTCTTGTGGCGAAGTACAGTACTGCATTATTTGCGCTAAGTAAATTGTTGCTCGCATAGATGTGGAATTATACTGTAACTAGTGGAGAAGCCTGTCACATGACGGGGAAGTTTGTTTTCTTATGCCGATCAGCGGTCCCTAAAAACCTATAAACTAATCTCTCAACAACACCTGCAGCAGGCTGATGACCTAACCTTACAAACAGCACACATCATGGGACTGACTGCACGTGCCTGAGGTTTGGGTGTTGTCATGTATTTTCCGAGTTATTGGTATGTTTGTTTGGATGTTGCCTGGTGACAACTGCACAAATATGCAACAACACCGTCACATCACACATTGCTGTGATCGAGTCGATGCAATGAGGTTACAAAGTTACCGGGATTGAAGCTGTTCGAGACGGAGAGAGAGAGAGAATAGGGTTTACCGGCACAAGCGGCTACTATGGTCATACACGCCATAAACTGACAAAAGGAATCTGACTCGCATTAAAACGGAAGTAGCATTTAACTAATTATTATATGTAGATGCTGTTTGGAAATCCGTGTGCCCTCCCGTGCCGCATGTACGAGCTAGAATTGGGGAAATTGTGTTGCCGATTATTTTGGGCGCAACAAGAATGCGATTGTTTTTTTGTGAAAAGATGTCCTTCGTTTTGGACGATTTTCAAATATTACAGCTGATTCGCACAATGTATAATGAAGAATATAATTCGTGCAATTCCAACCAGAATGTTGGAAGTTGCAGAACATCATAGCCTGTTAAAGCCATTGACAAGGCTAAATTAAAGATGTAGTGATTTGCTATTTACACGCATCAATGAGGTGATGGTGGGCGCCACACACAGTAATGAAAATTACAGCAGCCTTTTTGGATTAAGAAACAGTTTCCGGGAATTGTCATCCTTGGTTTTTTTCAGTTTTCACATCTTTCGGGATTGGTGGTTTTAAGAGGACTCAATGAGAGTGCATGTTTAACTCAGTTCTTAGATGGTTTTGTGTTTTGATTAAAATTTGTCAGAAAAAGCAATTTTTCTGTTTTTGAATGCTCCTAATATTTTTCATTACCACAATTAGTATTACACAAAGTTTCTTTATTTGTTTTGACATTATAGTAATTGAATACGGTATTTGAGAATAATTTAAAAGTAATAATTATTTTTGGAACTAGGTGGTAAGTTTTAAGTCTTGTTTACAATGTTGCAAATTTTCGCGTGCAAAAATTCACTCGCAAACATTTCTTACACTGTTCGAAATGATGATCTCATACATGCGATACTACTAGTCAAGTCGATGTCAGGTGGTGACGTCATTGATGACGTCATTCTATGCTGGCTTCTTATTGGCCAACGCGCATAAGAAAGTTCAGAAAGTCTTGGGTTCACACTTGATCCGGTTTTATACAACTCGGATCAAAATGACCGACTTATCTACAACTTAAGTTTAAGAAATCTCTTCTATAACCCGACGTCATACCTCTAAAACACGGCTCCTGACCAATCACGTGACTGACCAGTGGCCAGATTTCATTCAAATAAAATGGCGGCCAAGTGGAGCACATGGGCTGAAGAAGGTGAAATAAAATCACTTTGTGATATTTGGTACGATAAAATACAAAGTGATCTAGCTTCAGTGAAGCGAAATCGCATTGTTTACAAAACAATTGCCAACCGATTAGCCGCCTTGGGCTATAATAGGACTTTCGGACAAGTTAAATGACTTCTACAAAACTTCTTCGCAAGTGTGAACAGGAAGAAAAAGATGAATTAAAAGTTGTAGAAATTAAACTTTTAGAAAGTCAGAACTTCTACAAAAGTGGTTCAAGTGTGAACTAAGCATGACATTTCCTGTGCAAATTGTTGCGTTCGCTTCATTTCGAATGCGATAACGCGACATTGTAAACAAGCTTTTAGAGTTATATTTTATGTACCGTATGTACCGTATGTACCTACTGATCAGCAGAAAAGAAAATGTCTTTCCGAAGTCAACAACAATGCTTATGCGTCGTTATTATTTTACAGGGAACCTGACTCAAGGTTAGATTGTAGATTTTTATTTTCTTTTGCCATAAAACCAACAAACTAAATAGTTTATTATATTGCATAAATTTTAATTACTAATATTTGGATTAAATCCGATTTTTTTTATAGCTCAGACTACTATAATTTAATGTAAAATTTCATTTTTCCATATGTATATCATATATCAATAAATATAATTTTATTTATATATTTGATTTCGCAAAATCCTAATTCAATAACAGCAATTACATTCTACATATTTAAGCTGGCTGTGAAAACAAAATTTTTTTATGAGTAAAACAACGCTTAGAAGTGGGGAAGCAGAAGAAGAAGAGGTAAATCTTAATTTTTTTTTACCATTAATTTATTCATACAATTTGAGATTTTTTTTTTAGAAAGAAAATCTAAGAGAACCATACAAAATTTCGTATTTTTCTATCCTGCGCAATGTCAGTGAGATTTTGTTACAGTATTTGCTGTGTGGTTTGGACATCGCACTGTCCGGTCAGCTGTATTGTTCGGACAAAATTGATTCTACCTCAGCATATCTCTCCGATCTAAAGTTATGAGTAAAAAACTGATTTTGAAAAACTTATTTTTGAAAAATTTGCCCCATCTTTGCTTTCCAATTACTCGAGAACTACGCAAGAGAAAAGTTGTTTTTTCAAGTTAAAAATGTTGGTTGCATTAATACTTTGAAGTGAAACTTGTTTCTACCTTAGTAAATCTCTTCAATCCAAAGTTACGAGTAAAAAACTGATTTTGCCAAAACTTGCCAAAATTTAGAATTTGAATATATTAGGAGGTCAGTTTAGCGAGAAAATAACGCTGGTGCAACCAGAAATGATGCATCTTTTTTGGGTTCCAAGAGAACAGCCTAAACTTATTTTTACAGATTTTATATAATTTTTTCTAAAAACTGTTTGTTTCTATACTTTATCCAACAATTCGTGCACGAAACTGAAAAGTGAACTTTTTTGCATTGTACTCAAAGTATATATTGTGGTATCTTATTTTAATCCTCTAGTCAAGCTGAGTCGAAAAATCATTGTTTCGTAGCCAAAAAATGTGCGCAACAATGCAATAACTCAAATGTAAATAATTTTTAAAAATATTTTACGAGCGTTTTCGTTCGTTAACAATGGCACGCACATTTTTGGACTACAAAACAATGATTTTTCGACTCAGCTTGACTAGAGGATTAAAATAAGATACCACAATATATACTTTGAGTACAATGCATAGATCATTAACCATTGGGAGTTTCGACGAATTGATAAATAGTCCGTTCTTTGAGATCGGCTTCGCTGCATGACTCAATTACCGTAAGTGACCGGGTAGTGGTGTGACACCACTACACTAGTATAAGGATTAAACGACAAGCCGACCAACAACAGAAATCTCATCAACTAGAGGAAACTACTTGTACAAACGAAATGCTATTGCTGTGAGTGTGAGTAATAAAAAAATCCATCCAATTTATTTATTTATTTTTTTTGAATTTTGCAGGTTGAAGATGATTTTGGGGAATTACCTTTTCCAACATATCGCTTGAAAAACAAATGAATGAAGTGTTTAATTTCGCCAGTGAAAATCTCGGATATGAAGTGAGTTTGTTTTTCTTCCAAAAGACAAATTCGGTTAGTATTTGGATATCTAACTCCCAAAGCCATTTAGAGCACCGTAAGAATTTAGCAAATTTTTATTATTTCCATTATTTAGTAGTTTCCAGATTCTAATTGGGTTTGTTCGAGCAAACTTTCGACTAAAAAGATTTAATTTTGCCGCCAATACAGCCAAACTTGTATGTGGTTTACTCAAATTACCACCAGATGACATTTATTTTTTTCTCGTCTTTCGGCGACTAGTCTCGCAACGTGGCCTCATTATGAATTCAAAATACGAAATGGATTAGAAAGTTCCATGAAATACGGCCTTCATTTTCAACAATCTAATTGTTTTTACTCGAATTATTTACGAGTTTAAATTTAAATTTATTGTGTTTTGAATGTTTTGATAAACTTCAGATATGTGTCTCGATTACTTTAGGTCCGTTACTCCGTTTCTATTGCTATTGTTGTGATCACGACGCTGAAGCTGTGACGAAACCCGAAGAAGTTTTAGCCGAAGGAAGGACGACTGGCCAAAACTCAGGGCGCTGTAAGTAGTTGTCAATATGATTAGAAATTTAAATTTAGATTTTTTTTAAGTGGACCGGCTGGATTAGTTTCTGCGATTGTAGAGGAAGAATTGTTGGCTGAAATCGGTGGTTTCTACGAAACTTGTCCGATTTCTATCGAAATTCAATGTCGTCAAGCGTATTCGCACGCTCGAAGGAATTCGTTGCGATAAATAAACGATTCTTAATTTAGTTTTCTCCAACTAATTGTAATTGTATTTTTTTTTTTTTGAAGGTGAGCCGCCCTTATACCACTCCAATTCCATCCTCTGTAATAATTCCATCGAAATGCACATCCGGTTGGACCGAGTGGTTTAATATCGATAGTCCTGAGAAGTGAATTATTTTTCATTAACAATCTCTGAAAAAAATTATTCGTTTCTCAGTGCTGGAGGTGACTTTGAGAGGTTGTGAAGACCTGAGGACTCATTTTGAGTTTTGTAGGGACGAAGAAATTATCGATGTCAAGTGCGAATCAGTTGAATTTGCAACCAAACAAAACTATCAATTTAAAGGAGCTGAGACCGGTGACGGCCAAATTGATTTCCGATTTCAAGCAATTCAGATAAAGAAGTGAAATGCACTAAAGAGAAAGAGTTCGGAAATCGGATTGCACTTGTATACGCTATTTGAACTTATTATTACGCTGAATAACAATAGTAATAATTATTTTCGATCAATGTAGGTAAAGATGAACAACCGCCCACTATTTCCACCACACCTTACTACGTCGGTCCAACAGTTGCTCTAGTAAGTAATACAAAAATTAATCACAATGAGTTCGACATGGATTATCCCGACGAGGATGACATCGAGCAAGAATTTTTTGCAGATGTGAAAAACTTTGCTCAAATGTGCCCCATCGTGGATTGCGTCCAGTGAACGACATTGATAGCGAGCGACGACAGATATTATACACCAGCCAATCTAGACGAAGCTTGCACGTTTAAAGCAACAAATTACGAATCGGTGCGGCTTGTTACAACGACTTCCCAAACGAAAGATAAACAATACAGCGATTACAAAATCGCCACGCCAGAGCTGCTGCCGCTAGTGGTCACTCCGCTCTGCGCTGACTGCGCTTACGACTGCGACGATGTTTGCCACTCTTTCTTGGTTCAAGCACATACGACGTAAATAAAAATAATAAAAATTATTTATTTATTTATTTTTAATTTTTAATTTTTAATATTTGACTTGACTCTGTTTTAGAGGTGAATGCCCAAACAAAAATGAATCGAATTGCATCGCGGGTTGTTTGAAAGATGAGTGCAGATCTTCGAAAGTTTGGCGAGATCAGAATGTAATTTTTGATGGACAACAGCACTATGTTAAGGGTAGGTTTTAACAAAAAAATATGTTTATATGTTAAATATGTTGTTTATTCAAGATCACAATGTTGATTGCATCAGTACCTTCAAGTGAAACTTGATTCTACCCTTGGTACATATGTTCAAAAAAAAGTTATGAGCAAAAAAAGTGATTTTGATCAAAATTTTGCCCTATTTTTGCTTTTTATAAAAAAACTACCCTAGAGAAGGTTGTTTATTCAAGCTCAAAATGTTGATTGCATCAATACCTTCAAGTGAAACTTGATTCTACTCTTGGTACATATCTTCAAAAAAAAGTTATGAGCAAAAAACTGATTTTTGATCAAAAATTTGCCCCATTTTTGCTTTTAGAAAAAACTACACTAGAGAGTGTTGTTTATTCAAGCTCAAAATGTTGATTGCATCAATACCTTCAAGTGAAACTTGATTCTACCCTTGGTACATATCTTCAAAAAAAGTTATGAGCAAAAAAAGTAATTTTGATGAAAAATTTGCCCCATTTTTGCTTTTTTTTTTGCATCAATTTCTTGAAGGGAAACTTGATTCTACCTTTAAATAAGTATAAGAGGGGGATAAAAAAAATTAATTTTGTGAATCATGATTTCGGTGCATCAGAAACTGTCAGTTTTGGTAGAAAACGACGCTGGTGCAGTCAGAAATGTTGCATCTGGTACGGTTTCCAAGATATGAGCCTAAACACAGATCATGTTCCAAAAAGATGATTATGATGACCGTGAAATAATACGTCAGTCGACAGTTATGCGATCATTTTTTTCAACTGTTTGTTTCTACCAGCTCGTTTTTTGAGATCGACTTCGTTTCTTGACTTAAGTGACCACATTTTTTGTTTATTTTTTTGTATTTTGTAGGTTAAAGATGATTTTGCAGAATTACCTTTTTCAACATATCAAAGTACACATGGCTTGAAAATCAAACGAATAAAGTGCCACAAACATTTAATTCGCCAGTGGAAATCTCGGATATGAACTGAGTTAGGACTTGTACATCTAACTCTCGAAGCCATTTAAAGCATCGAAAGAATTCAGCAAATTTTAATTATCTTTATTTACATTATTTAATAATGTTTGATTTGTTTAAGTGTGACTTCATTTTTCCAGATTTCTACAACGGGGTTTGTTCGAACGAACCTTCGACTCCAATTTGTGTGTAGTTTCTCAAATCACCACCAGATGACGTTAATTTTTTTGTTGCGAGAGCATGAGCATGAGTGTCGACTAGCCTCGGCAGCAGTGAGCACCAGGAGTGAGCATCGCGGCCTCATTAAGTATTCTAAATACGAAATGTATTGGAAAGTTGCTTGGCATTGGAATTGCTCATTATATTCAAGCAATTTTTAGGACTAGTCTCAAATACTACTTGACGATACTTCGAATTTTAGGACCAATGCATTTAATTTTTATTGCGTCAGACGTTTAATTTGTGCCTAAATTTTATTTAGGAACACTACTTCTCTTTGCCGGTTTTATTCGTTCGTAAGTTATTATGTTAATTCACTCCCATCGTTATTTTTGCCGCTTTCATTTCATTTCCAGTTCTCATCATTATTTTAATATTTTAGTGTAACTACGTCTTTGTTTCGTTTAATCTTTTTCGCCAAGACGCCAATTTTACTTATCATAATTAAATAATTTCAGTAATAATTTCAGTAATTATCAATTATTATTTTAAATTTGATAATGTAAATTCGACTTTGTTTAGTATTTACGTTGACTTTGAATTGTTTTATTTTTTTGGCCACGACGCCATTTTTAGTTGGGAATTTTCACATATTTAAAATAGTTGGCTTGTTTTCTGACTTCTTTCGCCATTACTCTTCTTTTTATTATCGTTTCTGACTTTGGATTTTTATTTTGTTTTTAAATTTGTTTGACCGTATTTGCTGTATTTTTATATAATTTATTTTTTTTTATAGGTACAGTACTAGAACACCAATTAGAGGATCCGAACGCAGACGTTATGGGAGAACATCGAGACTGAAATTTTAGAAAATATATAGCGGCTATTTAATTATATTTTTGATTCTATATTTTAATTGTACTTGTATATTTTAATATTTAATTGTATATTTAATTTAATTTTATATTATTTACGTATATTTTAAGTGTTGCAATTAAATAATAAATTATAAATACACTCCTTCCTCCTATCATTCCCTTCACCTCTTCCTCCTCTCATTCACTTCTCCTCTTCCTCCTCCCATTTCCTTCTTCTCTTCCTCCTCCCATTCCCTTCATCCTCTCATCCTCTTCACCTCTTCCTCCTCATTTCCTTCACCTCCTCTCACTCCCTCCTCCTTTTCCTCCTCTCACTCCCTCCTCCTTTTTCCTCCTCTCATTCCCTAAAAAAAACTCAATACAATGAAACCAACTAGAACTACGGTAGCTAGAAAAAACAAATACAAAAAGAAATAAATCGATGACAAAACTTACGTGTTGCTTCTACGAACGTCGTGACAAAACTGATGAAAAATTAAGACATTTCAATATCGTATATCTGACGCAATCTTCAATGCTGCCATCTTCTAACAATATTTATTCAAATGTATTCAAATTAGAACACATGCGCTATGTGTGACGCGAGTTTTTCTCGCAGTTTTGTACTCGCGCGCAGACGCCGCGCCGCTCATCCTCGCAGTGCATCGTTTGACCGTCGCATGATGCGCCGGAATCCAGCCGTGAACGGGACGATACGTGGATCGCTACAACTC
>JH432100.1:96311-115712 GCA_000239455.1 Strigamia maritima
ACGCCATTTTTAGTTGGGAATTTTCACATATTTAAAATAGTTGGCTTGTTTTCTGACTTCTTTCGCCATTACTCTTCTTTTTATTATCGTTTCTGACTTTGGATTTTTATTTTGTTTTTAAATTTGTTTGACCGTATTTGCTGTATTTTTATATAATTTATTTTTTTTTATAGGTACAGTACTAGAACACCAATTAGAGGATCCGAACGCAGACGTTATGGGAGAACATCGAAACTGAAATTTTAGAAAATATATAGCGGCTATTTAATTATATTTTTGATTCTATATTTTAATTGTACTTGTATATTTTAATATTTAATTGTATATTTAATTTAATTTTATATTATTTACGTATATTTTAAGTGTTGCAATTAAATAATAAATTATAAATACACTCCTTCCTCCTATCATTCCCTTCACCTCTTCCTCCTCTCATTCACTTCTCTTCCTCCTCCCATTCCCTTCATCCTCTCATCCTCTTCACCTCTTCCTCCTCATTCCCTCCTCCTTTTCTTCCTCTCATTCCCTCCTCTCACTCCCTCCTCCTTTTCCTCCTCTCACTCCCTCCTCCTTTTCCTCCTCTCATTCCCTCCTCCTCCTTTCCTCCTCTTCATCTTTCACTTCTCACTGTCTTTATATTAAAAAAAGCAGCTGTGTCTTTTTAATAAATTTGAACATAGAAACATTGTATTTGATATTTTGGTTTTAATAAATTTTATTCACTTTGTTAGTAAAATGATTTAATGGACTTAGAAAAATGAGAAGAGGAAGGGTTGGACGCATGGGACTTAGGAGGAGAGGGATGGATGGGACTTAGGAGAGGGATGGAGAAATGGATAAGACTTAGGAGGAGAGGGAAGGACGGATGGGACTTAGGAGGAGAGGGATGGACGGATGGAACTTAGAAGAGGAGAGGGATGGAGGGATGGATGGGACTTAGGAGAGGGATGGAGGGATGGATAGGACTTAGGAGGAGAGGGAAGGACGGATGGAACTTAGGAGAGGGATGGACAGATGGAACTTAGGAGAGGGATGGACGCATGGGACTTAGGAGGAGGGATGGACGCATGGGACTTAGGAGGAGAGGGATGGATGAATGGGACTTAGGAGGAGATGGAGGAACTTAGGAGAAGTGGAGTGGATGGGGATAAAAAATTTTTTTTTCCACTATAATAAAATGTTTTGAAATATTTACAATAAATTATAAACAATTAATTTTTGACAATTATAAACAAAATATAATCATAAAGTTTTTGATGCGATGTATGTGGTCAAGCTCCCGTCGGGGAAGTGCCTATATGGCCGCCGCCGCCGCCTGAAGTCTGCTTATGACTCAGTGATATGTAAAATGCTGCTGCTGCTGCTGCTGCTGTTGCTGCTGCTGCTGCCGTCATCGTCGTTGTCGTGGTATCTAAGTGGGAAAATAAAAATAAAAATAAAAATGAGATCAAACAAAATTAAATAAATGAAAATTAATTACATAAAACTATATATAAACTGATCTAAAGTTAAAATATATTAAACTGATCTAAAGTTAAAATATATTAAACTGATCTAAAGTTAAAATATATTAATTTATAAAAACTAAACTAAACTAATTAGACAATGCTAAGCCCTATGGCGACGGGAAACTAAAGGCCTAATGGCGACGGGAAACTAGCACTAAATGCAAAGGCCTAATGGCGACGGGAAAACTAGCAGTAAAGTAAATTAAAACAAGCAAACCATAAAAAAAAATAAAGCAAATAAACTCAATACAATGAAACCAACTAGAACTACGGTAGCTAGAAAAAAACAAATACAAAAAGAAATAAATCGATGACAAAACTTACGTGTTGCTTCTACGAACGTCGTGACAAAACTGATGAAAAATTAAGACATTTAAATATCGTATATCTGACGCAATCTTCAATGCTGCCATCTTCTAACAATATTTATTCAAATGTATTCAAATTAGAACACATGCGCTATGTGTGACGCGAGTTTTTCTCGCAGTTTTGTACTCGCGCGCAGACGCCGCGCCGCTCATCCTCGCAGTGCATCGTTTGACCGTCGCATGATGCGCCGGAATCCAGCCGTGAACGGGACGATACGTGGATCGCTACAACTCAACACCTGAAAATAAGAAGAAAAATATAAGGTAAGTAATATTTAATGACTTCGTTCTTGGTTGCATTTTTATATTTATTTTTATTTTTTTCTTCTTTAGGTTATCAATTCGATGGATGTCAGGAAAAATTCGTTAAAAGGGAGTTACTATTAAAAAAAGTATTTTTTTAAAAAAAAAAACAACCAAACAATGTAAATTATGCAAAACTGACAATAAAAATTAAATTATCCAGCACTATTTAAAATTTATATTAAAAACAAAAAAATTCTATGTTAAACATGTAAAAATATCGAGAGAATTTTGACATAAAAAAAAACAAAAAAAAACCAAAAAAACCAATCAAAACTACCATGAAAAGCTGGAAAGGCCAGCTCACACACTATCGACCCGAAAAAAAAGCCGGTTAAGCCTGGTTAACCCTTTATTGTGATCTTTAAAGGACCCGGGGTGCCCAAGCCCGGGTCCTGAATATTAATACCTTAATAATGGTGGTCCTCTTCTCCATTTACGTTGGTCAATGCTTCTATTCGACCTATAATAAAAAAAAACTACAAATAAAAATTAGAAAATGAAATAAAACACTTAAAGTAAAACACGAAATTGAAGACAAAACACTCGGCCCTATTGTCGTCCTTGCGCAGCCTACAAAATACAAATTTATAACATTTAATAAATAATAAAGAAAATATAAAATTAGTAAAACTTTACTAAGTTAACATCTAAAAGCTAATAATGTCTATTGCCTAATGCTAATATCGATAAACTCACGTAAAATATTCATTTACGAAACAAATTGTACGTCGCGAGGGCTATTGGCCCTTCGTAGCGTCAAACTGGTGATAAAAGACGGATAAAACTAATACATTAAAGCTAAATATTTAAAAATAAACTGCGATAAAACTTACGACAAGTGTACGCAGGCTTGCATCGTTAGGCCCATTGTTGAAAACACCTTGAATATTAAATGAGCTGTTGCGCCGATTCAAAAAACTCAAAAATTCAAAACAAAAGAAAACTAACCGCTTAAAAATTATGATAAAACTTCACACGTTAAAAACTCGCTTAAAAATCCACGAATAACTAATTAGCAGGAAGTTTTTTCATCTAATTTGCATGTTGAATGTTATTATATGACGCCAAAACTATCACGCAGTAACTGCTTCCGTTCCGTTGTAGCGACATCTCGAGACAAAAATCGAAATCAACAACACATGGCGATAACTCGGTTTGTAAAAAGTTGCTAAAGAGCGCCGCAAAAATACGAAGAAATCCTGAAAGAAACCACTAATTCGACTCGAAATTGGAAAAACCTCGGAAACACTGCTGTGAATTTAATAAGCAACATCACATTATTTCGCTCCTTGCTGTTTCCGGTTCCGGCCTGCCACCTCGTGTGAGTTTGTAATATTAGTGCGATATTCTCAACTAAACACAGATAGCAGCCTAGTTGTATCGAAATCTTTAGAATGTTCATGATTGATTTTCGGTTTGGATTTGGTAACTCTTTAATTTTTTTTTGTCGCGACTCCATTTTTAGTTGGGAATTCTCACATTTTAAAGATGGTTGGTTTGTCCCGTGACTTCTTATCTACTTTTTATTATCCTTTCTGACTCTGGATTGTTATTTTGTTTGACCGTATTTATTGTGTTTTTATATAATTTATTTTTGTTGGTACTAGAACATCGAAGCTGAGCTGACATTTAAACCGGTTATATTTAATTGAATATTTAATTGTATTTAAAAAAATTTTATTGCATTTTTAATTGTATTTTTAATTTTTAATGGTTTTAATACTTTAAGTATTACAATTAAATAAATTATACATACTTCCTTTCCAATTCTCCTCAGTCCATTCCATTCCAATTCCATTAGTGAGCGAGAAAAGTTTTACCGCCAGGAAAAGTGGATTCGATTGCATTTTAAAAATGGAGTTTCTGACCGAGAAGACGTAGCCTACGACATTATTTTCTGGTCCGGCGGAGAAGAGGAGATGATGATGTCGTTTACGGAGGAAACTGCGCTGCAACCTCTGGAATTCCATTCGGCTCTTGTGACGAATAAAGGCTGGTAAATACATCTCGAGCCCATCTTGGGAAATTAGCGTCGTCTCTGTCGTCTCATTAGGCACCTTAGAAAAATTAAAAAATAGTTTTCTACCAAACAGTTTACATTACAATCTGTTGAACTACCTATTATTCGATCTAGTTTGTCTCATTGGCATTATCCTAAGGAAGAGTCGCCAAATAACGGCCCAAATTGTAACCTCGGTCTATCAGCGAGTCAAATGTTGAATATCTGCGATTGCCGTTCATCGATTTGCAAAATGCTGTATGCTCGTTAAGTGCTGATAAAAATTTAAAAAATTAATTATTTGAAATGAGTATTAGCGCTTTCGATTATGTTTATACCGTTTTCAGCCCATGAAAACACGTAGAACAAATTTCGCAAAACCGACTTTTGGATTTTGCAGTTGCAATAGCAGTTGTAACCTCAGTCGACTTCCTTCTGGATCTTGCCGAGTTTAAACTGAGGTATTTATCCGAAGTGAAAATTGTTACGGGCCAACTGGAAAATTCCATATACGCTGGTCGAGTTTGTCTGAGAATTGATTACGGAAAAAAGGGGTAATTAACTTCTTACAGATTCCAATTTTAGATCACTATAACCGATTTTCTTCTTCAAATTTTATGTATGGTTTTCTTAGCACTTCTGTTAAAGGAAACGATATGTTGTTAAAATTTATATTATTGTTTTCAGTAAAAGAAAATACTTACTCACACGTTGCGATTTTAATTCTGCTTCTTTCTTGCACTGCAAAGATTAGAATTTTTAACGATTAATACATTGATATGGAAATCAACTTTAATCATCACGATTTATTACCATTTGCTTCCTTAAAGCGAGTTTGGCTTTATATTTCAGTCAATTGAATTATTTCCAAGCCCCATTTTTCGGCGTTGCCAAGGACATCGCAATTTCCGGATATACTATTTCGATAGCTAAAAAAATAAACGCCGATTAACGAACAACGTTTACGACTGAAGATTAGATCTAATTAACAGTCGTCACCTCGGGTTTCTTTTTTTCTCGATCTGTTGGTTATTACACAGGTTACGTCGCGTTTACTAAAAAACAGCTCTAAACTCTGTTTATGAAATTCAATAATCAAATTACAATTTTATCACGAATGTTTATGTAAATATTTAAATAATTGCTTACTCCTCCGAGTAACAAGATATCCTCACTCAATGTTTTAATTTCAACGAAACTCGTCAAGTCTAAATAAAATGACTTGGAACTGAATGGTTTCGTTCGTTTGACCTCTGCAAAGAAAAGAAGAAAAAAATATCATTAAGGAAATTTTGAAATTCGATGCTAATTGTACCTTTTCTGGCTTCTTCCAGATCCAAAGCGGCAATGCTCGTTAATTAAACCCACGCAATAATAATCTGTTTTGTTTTCCAGAATGTTATTCATGTAAAAGTCATGAAAGACCACAATGGATTGTGATCTTTGGACTTACCTTGGACGAATACTAGGTTAGGTAGTATTCGTCCAAGGAGTTACAGTGTGAGCTAGCATGCAGCGTGGTTCCGGTTATTCGGTTATTAACCAGAACTTCCGGTCTCGTTTCCGTCCGTCACATATACAGCGTTTTAGGTACGATTTACGATTTTCGCTTTTTAAATACTTTTTAAATACTTTTTACGCATTTTCATTTTTCTTGTTGATTTTTTTACTTAGAAATGATACATTTTTGATAAGAAAGTGTGGAGTGTTCTTTTCAATAATAGCATCAAAATTTAGTTCCAGTCAAATTTCTTAAAAATTAAGTTGGCACAAAAAGGTTTTTTTTCTCTAGGTTTTCCTTAATTTTTATAATTTTATTGGAATTAATTTTTTTTTGTGATTTTAAGTCATCTAAATGCTTCCAAGTTTTCATTTTAATTTTAAATTCCAATAAAATTTCTTAAAAAATAAAGAAAAACCCAGAAAAAAAATTTTTGTGCCAACTACGTTTTCTATTTTTCTCATTAACATACTGTTTTTTTAAATAATATTGTACTAAACAAATGATTGCAAATGTTTTTATGGGGATGCTGAAACTCCTAAAACCACCACCACACTATTGAAACATGAATAAACAAAACCTGTACAACCAATAAAAAAATGTGATTATTTTTAAATGCCCTGAATATGCGTTTATCAGGTTCAAGATAGTAGAAATAGTAGAAATAAGAGATTGGATGCATTTTATTGGGTCAGGCGATACTGTGGACACACAATCAAGATGATATCAACAGCTGAGATTAAGTTAAATAATACAACCAGAAAATAACATTAAATGTTAAAAAAAATCCGGGGAAACTTATTTTCGCCCAAAAATCAATGTTTCGTGAACGGAACCATTTTTTACCGCTCTCGATTTCGGCTTTTGTTTCCTACAATTTAAAACAACATCTGTAATTACAAGATATTTAAGTGTTCCTAATTACATACGTACTTTTTGTTTTTTTGGTTCAACTTTGTTACTTCTGACCAAAGTTGAAATTTGCACACCTTGAGGAACATTATTTCTTATTTTATTGAAATTGCAAGCCACGGCAAATTCCACTAATGATGCAAAAGCCAGTAAAATACAAACAAACATCCAAATATCAAGCGCTTTTACATTCGAAGCGGATGGCAAATCACGTTGTGCATTATTTAATTGTGCAGCCAAAGTCAGTAATGAAGTTTGACCCAGAGCAACTCGAGGAGCTGCTAATTCCACATCCAACCAAAAAGATATCCACGAAAGCATAACAATGAGAATAGAAGGCACAAATGTGATGAGCATATGTTGAAAAACTGCTCTTTCAAATGTATATTTATATGTAAAGCAGGAACCTGTTAAATATAATAAATAAATTATTTGTAATAAAAATATAATACCATTTTACTCCATTTCTAGAGTTAATGCATTGTCCTGTGGCCAACTCCATAATCAGAGTAACGCTACTCCAAAACGAGAGTTTGGTGTTTTGGTGAAAAACTACATTTTTGAAGTAACAGTACTTTGAAATGAAATATCAAAACTCTAAAATTAAAGTATTATTACTCTTTTAAATGTGAGAGTTGGCCATGGGACAAAATGGAAACATTTTTTCTATGAGTGTATATACTCGCGTGTAAGTCAAGGAATTTTGGACCAAATCTAGGCCTATTTTTCCAAATTCGACTTATACGCGGGTCAAAGAAACAAACTTATTTTTTGTAATTTTACAAATCACGTCCGTTCAACACGCAGGCCACCCCATAGGCTACCTATAGGGTGGCCTGAGCGTTGAACGGACGTGATTTGTGAATATCGTATGTGCTCGCGTATAAAGTCGAGGATTTTTGGACCAAATCCTGGTATTCTTCTTCCAATTCGACTTATACGCGGGTCAATGGTTTTTGACCCGTTTTAAGCACGAGTATATATACGGTAATTTAAAATTTTACATTTTTTATCATTATTGATGCATTCAACTTCAATAACTTCTATTTTCTTGAGTATATATTCCGAAGGAGTAGGTAAACTTTTTTTATTCAGTTTTTTATATCGATTTTTTTCTGCTTCGAGATAAAAGTTTACTTTTCCACCCCAAATGGCTGTAAATTTTTATTTAAAATAATAAAATATGTATATTTTCAGAAAAATGAACTATACTTAGCATGATATCTATGGTACAAATTTGTACGTCAAATGGATATCGACTTAAATCAAAATTGCAATTAAAATCGACACGATAACTAGATAAACATAAAAAAAAATATATATATATATATATATTTTTTGGGTTAATCTCACATCAAATTACCGCTGTTTATGAATAAAATTTTTTTTTATGCACAAAAAATGTATATTTTTCAGGATCAGCCAATAATTGATGGCAAATTTTGCAATTAGTGAATTCCAAATATGGATAAAATATTTTCCGCATTATTTTTTTTGTTAATAATTTATAGTTATCATCAAGTATGGGTAACCGATTATCCTTCCAAGCCATTCTAAATGAAATATCAACGGAAAATTCCTGCAAAATCATCAGAAAAAAAATCTTTAGAAATTAAATATGTTTGGCAGCAAAGCCAAGGAGCAGCAAATTTCATTCACTGTACCATCTCTAATGCAGATAACTTTAACACTCCTTTAGTTTCAAGACTCCAATCTACGCTAACTTAAAAAATAAAAAAAATAAAAAAATAAAAAAATAAAAAAAAAATTAATTTAAAATAATATAATTATAAATATAATTACGCAACTATTTGCATCAGCTGAAACTGCTGAGTAATTCGATGGTAGAAAATTTCGACTCCATTCATCATGATCATCACTTTTTAATAGAAATAAAAAGTTAAAAGCTCTATAATGATGCAAAATAATGCGTTTTTCCATACCTTGAAGAATTTGCAGCAGCTTCACTTCTCAGTATTAAAATTAACAACATAAATTTGAACATTATTTCATTTGTCAGTTTCTATCATTAACATAACCAACAAGGCTACAAAACACAATGCAGAATTAACAGAATTAATACCTCTATTTTTTTTTAAAAATGACATTTTTAATTTTAATCATGTCATATTCTTTTTGAAGTGGAGTAACTATAAGGTGTGGCCAATATGGTGCAATTTTTGGTCCTTAAAATAAAACTATGTAAAAAATGCCAATTTGCGCCCTTTATTAAGTACCTTATATTTAAATAAAATGCTGTGTATTGACTAATGATGCAAAAAGTGCGCATTTTCATACCTGGAAACGTTCGCAACTTCACAAATCATTTGATTTTCCTAGTGACCGAATTCAAATCTGTGTCAATTCCCACCATTACATAACCAACGAGACAACAAATCAAAACTCAGTATCAAAAGAATGAACACTTTGACTTTTTTAAAATCAACTCTAAATACAAATATCGGATAGGGTATTCTTTAGTTGAATTTTCCGTTACTAAGTAACACAAATTGCAATGTAATCTTTTATTTATTGACCATCAAATTGACATTGCACACAAAAACGGATATAAAAAAGGCGGGTAAGACAAGATGTCAGCATGTTCGATTTTTGTCAATGAACTTTTAAACGCACTTCTGTGCCAATCTGCCATCTGGTGACAAACTTATCATTCTTCCTGTAAAATACTACAGAATTTAATGACATCAAAGAAATTGTCGCCAAGCAACTGAACACATTTCATGACACCTAACCAGTTTAGTTAAATTATTATCATTTACTGCTCTTCGGAAACTATGACTGACAATATTTATTGTAAATAAATATTTTATCTACTAAAGTACTGTCTACAGCTATAAATAATTAAATAAACATTTATTTTAATGTGTGAAAGAGTGTTAACAATAACATATATTTATTTCATTTTTTTAAATATTTTATTGTTGCATATTTATTATTATATAACAATTCCAATATTCCTTCTCCACAATGCAAAGCATCATGGTCGAATGACGTTCCCAATTCTATAATTCAAATGATCCAGAACTAGTTCTCAGGTTTGGTCAAAATTCAACTCTCTGAGCATGCGCATAAATATGCGCATGCTCAGATAGTTATTTTGTTAACAATCAAAACTGGTGACGTCATTCAATCCTTTCTCAACCATGATCAGTGTTGCCAACTTAGCGGAATTCCCACTAGATTTGGCGGATTTTTGAGACCCCTGCCAGGAAAAAAACAAGGCAGCGGACTGCGGAAAATCTAGCTTGGAGATTTTCCAATCGGCGGATTTTTGGCGGATTTTAGGATTTTTTTAAAAATTGGGCGGAAATAGTAATTTTGCTGCAAATATTGGGCAGATTTAGCCGTAATCAAAAATAAAAAATTACTTTTTAAGCCAACAAATTTTGTTCGGAAAATTTTTCAAAAATTAAGAATTTTTTAAACCTTTTGTTTTTTTTTTGTTATTTTAGCTTTTTTGTTAGCAGATTTTTAAAACATTTGGCGGATTTTTAGCGGATTTTATACCTTTTAGAGTCAGCGGATTTTGGCGGAATATAGAGGTTCCCCAAGCGGAATCTGGTTTTGGAGAGTTGGCAACACTGACCATGATGTATTGCATGACAAACAAGGCGAGCCAACTATACTCTATTTATCATTTCGTGCGCGAAACTCCCATTGGTTAATGATCTAAATTGTACCGAAAGTATATATTGTGGCATCTTATTTTCATCTTCTAGTTGAACCGAGTCGAAAAATCATTGTTTCGTAGCCAAAAAATGTTCATTGCTATTGTTGACAAATGAAAATGCTTGTAAAATATTTCAAAAAAATTCTTTACATTTGGGTTTTTCTATTGTTGCGCACATTTTTTGGCTACGAAACAATGATTTTTGGACTCGGTTCAATTAGAGGATTAAAATAAGATGCCACAATATATACTTTCGGTACAATTTAGATCATTAACCAATGGGAGTTTCGCGCACGAAATGATAAATAGACTATAGACATTGTTTTGTTTATAAAATAATAAATATTCAACAATAAAATATTTTAAAAAAATGAAATTAACACTCTTTCACATATTAAAATTAATTTTTAGATTGCACTTGACCTTTAATAAAAGTCGTGAAAGTCAATGCTATATAAATATAAATTGAATTACCGTATACACAACACGGAAGTATAAATGTATAAAAAAAATAATAACACCATGCAGCATGATAAAAATACTTTTACGTGTTGTGAAACAAATAATAGTCTAAAACCATTAAAAGAAAATAAAAATATTCAACTGTTTTTATTATTATTAAATTTCATTATCATTTAGATTTCATAGTATATATATTTGATATATATTAATAATTTATTCACGTGTACATTTGACCGTCCCTTTAATCGATTTGCCCACTTCACTCTCCACTTTTCTTCACGCAACTACCAAACCTATTAATTTGTGACAATTGTTACAAAATGTAAGTAAATAAGTAAATGCATCATGCATTCACAATAATGAAATTTTTTTTTTTTACTGAACTCAATTTAAAAACCAGCAACAATTCTCGCCAAAATATTGAATATTGAACCAGATGCATTTCCTATTGCGTTGGTGACAAACAATCACGATTATTAAGTGGATAAAATCCATTTAATTTACTACAGCAACTGCCGGATACAAATGTGACTATATTTCTTGACTGCGGCGACCTAAATATTGTAATCGTGGACAACCGTGGGCAACCGTAGCACAATGAAAAAAAACACATTTTATTATTAATTTCAATTTACGAGTCAAGCTGTGAATAAAACTATGAAAGCTTAAATAAATAATAAGCTGTGTTGTGTGCACCAGCATCAACATTGCTTTATACCTATCATAATTAAATAATGTTTTTTATTGTAACTATCAGGTAATAAAATAAGTAAATAACATTGATTTTGCGTGCAGATTTCTAAATTTAGCCGGAAAACTATGCTTAACCCACTAAAGAGTTAATAATAAAATTGTTTAATTTTTTTTCATTTTTCTTTGCCAAACGAGAAAAATGTGTAGTTTAAAGCATACGATGCTTTGATGCTTTCACTCATATCGACGTGTGTTGCGGGGCAGCACTATTTTGCTATTTTAATTAATTACCGGTACTTATTATAATTTATGACAAACAAACGTTTGTTTCTGATCTAGTAGATACGTAATTTCATTAAACCTTATCTGAACTTACAATTAATTGATCGAATGATTAATGGGCAATCAAAAAAATTAAATTAGTAATTAGACTAATCTATTGTTTGCATTATTTTTTAATAAATTAATAATAATATGACTTATGTGGCAAAAGAAAACAATATTTTCCTAAAACAACTTTTTTAAAAAAACAAAAAAAAAAAACAAAGAAAATATGCTTTTTTTACATTTTGTTAAATTCTTGAGGTATAAAATATGATGACTAACGCCATCTATTGATATACGGTATAATAATGTCGATAATAAATTAACCTGCACGTGTTTCTTGAATCGAGAAGAAAAAAAAATGTACATAAATAATAATTAGCGTAGTCAATGACGACATAACAACCTGTACTCGACCATTCATTATATAAAGGCACATAATAAGTTCTCTTATTTTTTTTTATTTTATTCATTCTTCGCATAAAAATCTATAATTTCGAGTATTTTTTCAGTGAGAAGAAATCGTAAAAATAGTAATAAACCAAAAACAATTCAACTAATAAGTAAAAATCTAAAACTCTACAAACAAAAAATAATTTACTATAAGTAGTACATCCAGAAAACAATATTAAAAATGAAAAAAAATGATGGAAAAAGAATTTTCGCCCAAAAATCAATTTTGCGTGAACGGCTCGTATTTTGCGGCTGCGACTCATGAGGCTGCTGCCTTTGTGCCCCCTGCAAGATAAATCACCGAAACTGTAATTTCAAGTAAAACAGCTAAACTCTATTTAACAATTCGTGCACGAAACTCCCGTTGGTTAATGGCATTGTACTGAAAGTATATATTGTGGCATCTTATTTTAATCCTTTAGTTGAGCTGAGTCGAAAAATCATTGCTTCGTAGCCGAAAAATGTGCGTGCCATTGTTAACGAACGAAAACGCTCATAAAATATTTTAAAAAATTATTTACATTTGGGTTTTTCTATTGTTGCGCACAGTTTTTGGCTACGAAACGATGATTTTTCGACTCGGCTCGACTAGAGGATTAAAATAAGATGCCACAATGTACACTTTGAGTAGAATGCAAAAAAGTTCACTTTTCAGATTCGCGCACGAATTGTTGGATAGAGTTTATAAAGATGTGCCTATTGCATACTTTTCTCTCAGGTTCTACTTTGTTATTTCTGACCAAAGTCAAAGTTGGAATTTGTACGACTGCTGGAGGCTTTTTTCCCATTTGACTAAAATTATACGCGAACGCAAATTCCACTAACGACCCAAACGCCAAAGAAATGCAAACAAACATCCAAATATCAAGCGCTTTAACATTCGAAGCGGATGGCAAATTACGTTGTGCATTATTGAATTGGGCAGCCAAGGTTAGCAGTGAAGTTTGACCCAGAGCAACTCTAGGGGCTGCTAATTCCGAATCCAAGAAAAATGATATCCAAGATAACATAACAATGAGAATAGATGGCACAAATGTAACGAGTAAATGTTGCAAAACTTCTCTTTGAAAAGTGTATTTATATCTGAAGCAAAAACCTATTGAAATATGAAATATTTATTTATAATAATAATAATAATAATAATATTTTAATTTTTTTTTTATTAAAAAATTGAAATTACGATTTTTAGTATCTTTTTTACGGGGACAATCAATTTCCAGGACTTCTATGTCCTTGATTAAGTATTCCGAAGGAATCGGTAATTTTTTTTTATCCATCTGTTTATATTCGTTTTTATCAGCTTCCAGAGAAAGATTAACTTTTCCTGTCGCAACAGCTAAAAAAAAATTAAATCAATGTCAGAAGAATGTGTCATCAGAAACATTTTAAAAATCAAGATTATATACTTAGTTGAAAATCGATTTGACAAATTTGTACATCAAACGGATACCGACTTAAATCAAAATTGCAATTAAAATCTATTTTATTCCTAAAAAATAAAAATAATAATAATATAAAATAATTAAAATAAAATAAATTTACAATCAACTCAAATCTAAGTTAACTACCTGTATTTATGAAGAATTTTTTGTTTACTCACAAGAAGAAATGAATATTTCTCAGGATCAGTTATTAATGAATGACAAGCTTTGCAATTAATAAATTCCAAACGCGGATAAAAGATTTTTCGCATTATATTTTTTGTTAATACTTTATAGCCAGTAAAGTTTTTAGTTATCCGATTGTCTATCCACTCGATTCTCAATCTTATATCAACCGAAAAATCCTAAAAATTTCAAAATTTTCAAAATTTTCAAAATTGCTTGGCAGCAAAGTCAAGGGGCAGCAAATATTACCATCTCTAATGCTGATAACCTTAAAATTCCTTTGGTATCAAGTTCCCAACTTACATGTACTAATTTTTTAAAAAAAGCATCTAATTTAATACACAGTAAATATCATATTCCCTCGAAAAGAATGGCCTGCCGGAAAAACCGAGTTTGACCAGGTTTTGAAAAACAGACAACTGGTCATTTTTACGGCATGTCGTAAAATTTGAATCGGTGTCGTAAACAAACAAAACGTACATTTTTATCACGGAGCGAGTCACGTGACTGTTACAGTCTATTACATTTTTTTTGTGATTCACTCTATTGATATGACGTCATATTAACAAATATTTGGAACAACAAGTGTCAAGGTTGTGTTATAGCAACAAATATTTTTGGAACAATCGATTCGCAGAGGTGATTACTGGAGGCGAAAACGCTAAGCGATGCGAAATCGCTGCATGCCTGCGCCCAGCATAAGTTTTTTGTTTCTTAAGATTAATGGCGCCAGTAAAAATTAATGACTTTAAATTTAACAGTATTGTTAGAGGATATCATCCTCTTAGTCAGCTGAAATTAGCGATAAATTGGTTTGTAAAATTAAAAACAACAACCCTTTACGACAAGTTTGCGATTGCATTGTATACACTGCAAATCTAGGTATCTAAATTTGGTTTTAGGCACTTTATAATAGTTTAAGTTAAGACACTTTAAGAACCTAAAATTCAAGGTGACTATTTTTGAGTACAAAATTGGCAGTTCTACGGTAAATGTAAGACAAAGAATAGACAGAAAACTGCTAAAATCCATACATCTATATGGATTTTAGCAGTTTTCGATTTAGCAGCAGTTCGATCAATTCTTTGTCTTATATTTAGAACCCTGCAGTGACTCAAAAATAGTCACCTTAATTTAGGAGCTTTTAGATGAATATGACGTCAAATACATCACATCCTGCTACTTTAAGTCAACTACACACTTAAGAATTTTATTCAGGCAATATTGAACGCAACTTAAAGTGATATAGAAGTGTAGTATTTTATTATTTTAAAACAAAGATTACTTCATAAATGTATCATATTTTCATTATTTCCAGCAAACACTGACTCCTTGATTATTAAAACTGCTTTGTTTGATGCCAAAACACCATATCAACAACCAAATAACAGCCGCCATTTTCACATGACTTTGTGACGTCAATTGACTGTTTGCAGCAAAGTTGAAAATGGTACCAAAGTTAACTTTGGTACCATTTTTAACTTTGGTACCATTTTTAACTTTGGTATCATTTCCAACTTTGGTTCTATTTTCAACTTTGGTACCATTTTCAACTTTGGTACCATTTTCAACTTTGGTACCACTTTCAACTTTGGTATCATTTTCAACTTTAGTATCACTTTTAACTTTGGTACCATTTTTAATTTAACTATAAAAACCATTAAAATTGTATGAAGTATATGAGTGCCTTTAGCTGCAAACAGTCAATTGACGTCACAAAGTCATGTGAAAATGGCGGCTGTTATTTGGTTGTTGATATGGTGTTTTGGCACCAAACAAAGCAGTTTTGATAATCAAAGAAATAATGAAAATATGATACATTTATGAGGTAATCTTTGTTTTAAAATAATAAAATACTACATTTCTATATCACTTTAAGTGAGATTAATTACCTTAAGCGAGACATTTGACATAACCATGACGTCCAAAACGTCACATGTACCGTAATAAGTTTAATGCCTAGTTCACACTTGAACGGTTTTCTAGAAAATGACGTCATCATTTCTCAAGTAGAAAAGTGGAAACTGGAGTGAATACTCCATTTTTTACTTTTTTACTTGAGAAATGATGACGTCATTTTCTAGAAAAGTGTTCAAGTGTGAACTAGGCATAAGTCAACTTAGCAGTTAAGTCAACTAAGTTAATTTCTCTAAATCAAATTGAACGCACCTAGTGTAAACCTGACAATTTAGAAACGGTATACTTGGTCGGGGTTCCCTTATTTCGTGGACGATCGTTTCAGCGACTGTCGACGAAATGGGTCATTTCGTCGAGAAAACGTTTCGCCGACGCAATTTTTTTTAATTTTTTTTTTAAACATTTTAAAATGGTCGCTTCAGCGACCACGTTTCGTCAACGATTCATTTCGTCGACGATCATTTCATCGACGAAATTGTTATCATTGTTATCATTATTATTATTGATCATTATTATTATTATAATAATGGCACTAGCACCGGAATACGTGGTTACAATGACCAAAACCATTCGGGATAAACCAAAACTTTGCCTCAATGGTTTTGCTTATATCATTGAAAAAGAAAACCAGACAAGATTTATTGGAAGTGTGAAATTCGTTATATGTCATGTGGTGGTCGGGTTACCACTACTGATGATGTTGTTCAACCTGAAATACTCATTGGACCAATTTTTTTAAGAGCCATTGCAAGTAGTTTTAAATAAAATTTTCCATTTTTATTTTCATTTGTTATTTTCATTTATTTTCATCTTTTTAAATCTTAAAATTTAAAAATTAAAAATTTAATAAATTTTTAAATTTTTAAATTTTTAATTTTTTTGGATCATTTCAGCGATCCCACCTCATCGACGAGTCACTTCGTCGACGCCGTTTCGTCGACGAAAAAGTGTCGACGAAACGAACCGGCATCACTTGGTCATGTCCCAACCGTCCTTTTTATGACTATTTTTAACTCGAATTTTCCGGCACGCTGATCGGATTTACTATTATCCGGCACGCCGTTCTTTCCGAGGGAATGCGGTAAATAGAAATGTTAGTTCGCTATACCATCTTTTAAATGATCCGTTGAACCATAATCAGCAGGCAGAAAATCACGAGTCCAATCGTCATCACTTTTTAACGCAAATATATTAAATAAATAATAAATTAAAAGCCCATATACAAGTACTGACGTAAAAAGTTCATTCATTCGTACCTGGAGGAGTGAACAGCTTCATTTCCTAACGTAAAAACTATCACCATTAATACCAACATCTTAAGTTTTGTTAAATAAATAATTTCATAGCTTTTCCAGTTTGCTGCACCATTTCACCCATCACAATTCACAAAAACATCAACGTGCCAAACATCGAAATGACAATCATCTAAGTGATGTTTAAAAAAAAAACCGGTACGGTACCTGTTGTGTTTCTTAGTAACGGACTGGTATATTCAAAACGAGAACTTATAATTTATTTTAACTCAAGAATTGATCCAAGACCACAGCAGTCGTAAATGCTTATTCGATTGGTCATCAGTGCAGGCAGGTCTGCTACCTGGTGGAAAACTCTAAACTACAAAACGATTAGTAAAATTTGTACAATTACCGATATTATCGCATTAATATTGCAATTTGCAATATCCTGCGATTGTATTGGCGGAACTTAGTTAAATCAATAATTTCCTAATTTAACAAATAAATCGTGCGAGTGTGCAAACTGTGCCTTGTAATAAATAAAGTTTGTGTTGTTTGTATTTTTTCTTCCTTGTACATACTGAATGTGGCGTCAAAAACAAATATAACTATTTTTGTGAATTTTTGTGAAAATTTGTGTGAAAATTTGCGTGAAAATTTGCGTGAAAATTTGCGTGAAAATTTGCGTGAAAATTTGCGTGAAAATTTGCGTGAAAATTTTTGTGAAAATTTGTGTGAAAATTTGTGTGAAAATTTGTGTGAAAATTTGTGTGAAAATTTGTGTGAAAATTTGTGTAAAAATTTGTGTGAAAATTTGTGTGAAAATTTGTGTGAAAATTTTTGTGAAAATTTTTGTGAAAATTTTTGTGAAAATTTTTGTGAAAATTTTTGTAAAAAAAAAAAAAATTCTTATACCGTTTATCCGCCTTCTTATTTGACCATTCAGATCTTTTCTTCTTCAGGCAAGGCTATTAAATACTTCTACTTTAATAACAGTAATAGCTGCTTAACTTCAGAGTTCAGTGTGTCATATATGCACAATTGGTCGATTTGTGGTCACCTTATAGCATTCGGAAACAAAATATATTCAAGCGACTGAGTTTTGTGTCAGGGACATAAAGTCATTGTGGCATGGGAACAAACGAGGTATATAGTGTCAATGACACCTATACCGCGTTTTTTGTTGTCTACAGATTTTTGGATCAGACTTTTACAATATACTTCGCGTTTCTTGTCACTAACAACAACAAACTGAGTACATTCCAATATAATTCTCGAGCAAATTTTTTTTATTAGCACTAACCATTTCATCGATTTTTGCATTAAATTACTTGTAAACAGTTATTTCCACTTCTCATAAACATAATACCTGAATAGTTGTCCTTTTACACGAGAAGTGAAAATGTTTCTTTGGCGTGTTACTACGGTAGCATAATAAGCAAAAAATTACTTTTCATGTTACACTTAAAAAAAAAACACTTAAAAAAAAAAAAAATTACTCATCACAAACTTATAACCAAGTACTTATTAAAGCGACGTTAAAGTGTAACCTTTTTATTGTTCCAGTCACGATTTCACTGCGGTAACCATAAAAATTTTTTTGTTTATATTTTTTTTTTTTTTCATTTATATATTTTTTTTATTGATTACAATGCAGTTTTAAACAATTCAAAAGGAATTAATTATTAGTCCAAACATATATTTTATTCCACACACAAAAAAATGTTAATCAAAGAGGAACACAATAAAGTCACAATTCTATAACCAACAAGTCGATAAATTTGAATAATTAAATAATTGACGTCTGGCTGCTAAAGAAATTATTCATGACAAATAATACGACCAAAAAAAATATTAAATAGTAAAAAGAATA
This sequence comes from Strigamia maritima, assembly GCA_000239455.1. NCBI lineage: Eukaryota > Metazoa > Arthropoda > Chilopoda > Geophilomorpha > Linotaeniidae > Strigamia > Strigamia maritima. The sequence goes on from JH432100.1 coordinate 115,161, forward strand.
ATGGGAAAATAATTTTCGCCCAAAAATCAATTGTGCGTGAGCGGAACCAATTTTTTCTACTGTTAAGTTGTGGGTGTGCCTCCTGTAAGATAAAACACAGTACTGTAATTTCAAGAGAAAGTATCGTAATTTCTTACGTACTTTTCTTGTCATTTCCACGTTGTTATTTCTGATGACCAAAGATGAAATTTGTCCATTTTGTGGCGCAATTTTTCTTATTTCTCTAAAATTATACGCCAATGCAAACTCCACTATCGAAGCAAACGCCAGGAAAATGCAAACAAACATCCAAATATCAAGCGCTTTTACATTCGAAGCGGATGGCAAGTTCCGTTGCGCATTGTTGAATTGTGCAGCCAAAGTTAGCAATGAAGTTTGACCCAGAGCAACTCGAGGAGCAGCTAAATCCGCATCCAACCAAAATGATATCCATGAGAGAATTACAATGAGAATAGATGGCACAAATGTAACGAGCAAATGTTGTAAAACTGCTCTTTCGAAAACGTATTTATACGTAAAACAAAATCTGTAACCAAAAAAAAAAAAATAAAA
>JH432100.1:115732-128018 GCA_000239455.1 Strigamia maritima
ACAATATTTTTTTGTATTAAAGGATTTTACGACATCAAGCTTCATTTAAAACCCTTAAATAATTTTTCAGAGATTTTTCGGTTTAAAACCCAAATGTTGAAGTTGTGAAAACGAACAAACTACAATATGAAAAAGTAAGAGATAAAAACGAGACCAAATCAAGAATTTGCGCAATTGTTACCAGTTGTAACGTAAACCCCATGTATTTAACATAGGGAATACAAACTGTGACGTCAAAAACAGCGCCAAATATAAGCTGTTCGAGATACAAAGTGATTTTCGTACTGTCTATTTCCCCGAACGGCTGGTAGCTATAATTTCTATTTCCAGTCCACTTTACCTAGTAAGGTGAGGTCAGCCCGCCGCAGGCGTTAGGCTAGGTCATGAGAAAGGTGAACTAGAATTTGAAATTCGTTCAGGGAAATAGCCTTGGCGAATAATTTTTTTTAAAAATGTTCCGAAAACTTTAAAAAATAAATAAAAATCATTTTAGCCATTTTAAAAGATGGCAAAAAATTATTCAGCTATAAAATATTTGATGTCGTAAACCCTTTAAAAATAAAAAAAATAATTTAAAATTACGATTTTTCTTTCTGTGGGTGCAATCAAATTCAGTAATTTCTATATTCTTAAGCATATATTCAGAAGGAATGGGTAAACTGTCCTTATCCAGAAATTTATATAATTTTTTTCTTTTTCTAAAGAAAGGTTGACTTTTCCACCCCAAACAGCTGAAATTTTTCATGATGTAATTCAATTTTTTTTTTTATGTAAATCTTTATATAAAAAGTAAAAATTATACTTAGCATAATGTCTACTCTGCAAATTTGTACATCAAATGGATATCGACCTAAATTAAATTTGCAATTAAAGTTGACTTTGTTCCTAGATTTACAAAAACAACATGATTGCAATTGTTAAAAAAAAACAATTTTTGTAAATAGTAACTCAATTTAAATCAAACTACCTAAATTTATGTATAATTTCTTTCCTATTCAAAACAAATGTAAATTTCTCCGGATCGGTCATTAAAGGATGACAAGCTTTGCAATTAGTAAATTCCAAATATGGAAAAAATATTTTTTGCATTATATTTTTCGTTAACACTTTATAGTCATCATATTTTATAGTTAACTGATTGTCCGTCCACGCGATTCTCAGACGTAAATCTGCAGAAAACTCCTGCACATGCAAAAATCTTAATTTCCATAATTCAACAACGTGCAGATAAATAAAATGTGACAATTGCCCAGCAGCAAAGCAATGGGGCAGCAAAAGAGAAATAATAATTTGCGCTTGTTCATAATTAGCATATGAATAACCGCGAATTGGAGTTTTTCGCGTTTATTCGTATCGCAAATACAGAAAAGTGTTATTTCGCGGTTGATCATATTCTGGTTTAATTTGCTTTGCTATTCGCGCTTATTCCTTGGGAAAATATGGATAACCGTGAATTATGCACAGAGTGCCGGAACGGCGCCTGATTCACAAACAACCTCATCAAGACAGGTTACAAGTTTAAAGAGGTCACCAAAGCCCGCAAAAGAAAAACAACAAAGTACAAGTTTACAAAAATAGCATGAAAAAAAACGTGGCTAAAAAAAATTACAACACAAAAAAAAAATAAGAAAAAAAAGAAAAGAAAAATAAATATGTGGTCCTGGACGCGGTCGACGAAGATCGCGTATACGGCGGGCCGTCACCGAGACACCGTTTGCAGCATGAAAATTCGCATTTTGCATCCATCGGAAAAATTCGCACTTATTCATTTTTATCCAGGTAAAAAAAATCGTACTGTCTATTTCCCGAACGGCTCGTAGCTACAATTTCTATTTCCAGTCCACTTTACCTAGTAAGGTGAGGTCAGCCCGCCGCAGGTGTTAGGCTAGGTCATGGGAAAGGTGAACTGGAATTTGAAATTCGTTCGAGGAAATAGCTTTGGCGAAAAAAAATTTGCAATTCGTGCTTATTCATTTTATTTCAGGCCAAAATTCAGGCTTAAAATTTCAGGCTTAAAATTCATATTTTCGGAATTCGCGTTTAATCATATTCGCGCTTATTAGAAGCCTTCAATAATTCTTGTGCAGAAAATATTAAATTTACCATGTCCAATGCAGATAACTTTATAATTCCCTTAGTTTCGAGTTCCCAATGAACATATACTATTTTTAAAAAACCAAAATTAACATAAAAAATATTTAAATAAAACTAAATACAAATCCGCTACCATCAGTTGCAGTTGACGTTCCCGAATAATTTTTTGGTACAATATCTTTACTCCAGTCATCATCATCACTTTTTAAGGCAATTAAATACTTGTAATTAACAAATTTTAGAATTTATAATTTAAAAATAAATCTCATACCTGGACGCTTCATCACTTCTCAATATAAAAAGTAGAACCATAAACATCAACATCATAGATACACAGATGTGTGGATCAAATTGTTATAATTCAAAAAAATCTCTTCCAGCTCTCCCCAATGCATTTCCCGGCAGGCCACTGAAACGCACGAACAATCAACGTCAAACTTTAATATTAAATGAATTGTAGGAGCAAAATTTTGCGTAGAGCCGTTACTAAGTAACACAAACAACAGGTACCGTTACAATTTTTTTCCTTTTTTTTATTGACCGTAAAATTGATCTATTTATTCGTGAGAATAAATGGAGGTAGAGACGGATTTATGTTCACTGGACCCTATTCAGCCATAATTCATTGACCTAAAGACACCTACAAGATGAACTAAAGCTATTATATAAAGTGCCTAAAACAAAATTTTAACACCTAGATTTGCAGTGCACTTAGCTTTCAGCTGTTGTATTAACACTGGTTGCTGGTTCCATTTAATAGTCGTTTGGGTGAGCCTAAAAATCAAGGTGACTATTTTTGAGTACGAAATTGGCAGTTCTAAATTCTAAGTATAAGACAAAAAATTGATCGAATCGAACTGCTGCTAATGAATAGACAGAACAGACAGGCACCTATAGATTTTAGCAGTTTTAGAACTCTGCAGTGACTCAAAAATAGTCACTCGCACAAACGACTATTAAATGGAACCAGTGTTAGGTTCTTAAAGTGTCTTAACTTAAAAGCTATCTAGTTTTACAGTGTGGACCCATCCCTGCACTGCACTAACCGGAGAAAGAGTGTTATCAACCTGGGAATTCGATTACTCCAAAAAGACATTCTCGAGAGGATCTGACACCTGGTGGTAAACAAATAACCACATCAAAATTGAATTTACAATAAATTAGCGACAGGAAAACAACTTGTTATGGTGATGCATTGCACCGAAACCGAAAGTATACATTGGAGAAGGAGAATTGTCAATATTTCATGATAAATGATTGATGAAATCAACAGAAGCTTTGTACAGCTTCAACTATGTCGTATACACACATTTCAATGCATACTAATATTAATTTTGTAAGAAAAAGTAGCATGCAATAATAATATTAATAAACAAAAGCCACAAACTAAATGTTTAAGGGCTGTGACTGGGGCGGTTTGCACAGTCCTTGCTTGGAGGAATAAGTGGACTGCGCTGGATGCCTTCGTCATGTAAGTAGCAGAGACGACGCTGTATTTAGGTGTTTGGCCTTTATTACAGTTGTCTAGGGGTCAGCGTCAGCCTCCACCTGCTACTCATATGCCTGTACCACCGGTACGTGCTAATCAAACCCGACCCACGGACCATGGCGGTTAAACCAAGGTCCGTGCGGTCGATCTATTCTAACCATGCTGCAACCCAATCTATGGATTTGCAGCCACTGCACTCGCTCATGGAGGCGGGGCCCAGAGAACTGGGAACCCGGACTTCATAGAGAATACCAGGGAGCTGTGAGAGCTTGACCACTGCATGTCTGCACTGGTCGCTGGCTCACTAACAACTGGCTGTCCCTGGATTCTCTCTGTCTCAACCTGCCTTCCCTTACTTCCAGTTTGACCGGAAGTGGTCATGTCAGCCTAGACGTGTGCGCCGATACGGCTAAGCCAGCTCGGCGCGGCGGCTGAGACCTTTAACCCTAGCCGCCGCCGCCATCTGGTGGGAAGTTGCCAGCCGCAGCCTCCGTGGTTTCAACTTTTTCCAGCCGGCTGGCGGCTGTAGCCGATGAAATTACATTGTAATTTGTTTGTACAGATTATAATGTAATGTTTGTGTATGTTAAATTGATTGTACCGTACTTTCAATTTTTGACAAAAAAAGGGAAAAAGGGAAAAAAGAAAGAAAAAAAACTATTTTTTTTTAAATTTTTTTAAAAAAAATATGACTGTGAACAATCAATTTAACGTACACAAACGTTACGTTTAACATGATTATGATTTACTTTAAATTATAAACATGTTAAATTTTTTTGTTGTTTGAGCCGGCTAAGCCGCCAGCCGCCGAACAATTGATGACTGTCAGCTGAGCCAGCCGAGTACAGCCGCCGCCGCCGCCAAAAAAGGGTCGGCGCACATGTCTATGTCAGCCCAGTCCACTAGGGGGACACGACGCAGGCCGTTGTCGTGCGCTTGAGTAGTGACACGGTCACAGGGCCAACAATAAATATAGTTTCTTCTTATTAAAGTTTATTGTTATTAATATAATATTTAGAAGTTGATTTATATTTATTTAGCCCGCCCACTTTTCTGATACTCACATCAGTAGACTTTGTGCTTTTCTTCACGTCTTCACGCAACGCTGTAGTAAATGTTAAAAGCTATTATTAACTTTCAAACGGTCGGTAAAATAAAATTTAGGTTACACAACCAGCAAAGCTGGGTAAAAATTGCCCCAGCATTGCCGTATGAAGGTTAAATGTACACTCATAGAAAAAATGTTTCCATTTTACTCCATTTTGTCCCGTGGCCAACTCCCACATTTAAAAGAGTAATAATACTTCAATTTCAGAGTTTTGATATTCCATTTTAGAGTTTTGATATTCCATTTCAAAGTACTGTTACTTCAAAAATGTAGTTTTTCACACACCAAACTCTTGTTTTGGAGTACCATTACTCTGATTATGGAGTTGGCCACAGGACAACGCATAACTCCAGAAATGGAGTAAAATGGCGACTTTTTTTCTATGAGTGTAAGTGACAATATTGGTCACGCAACTTATAAGCATATATATCTATATCTACGTATAAAAAAGACAGTTTTCACTCTTTCTCAAGCCATATTATAGTACTTGTTGTGTAACATGTTATTAGTCTTAAATATTTATTTTAAGTATTTGACTTACCTTATGGTCAAGGTGTACTCTAGGATTCCCAGACGACATTATTTCTTCGAGTTTGTCCATTGACAATGTTGGTCAATCGAGTTGGAACTTTATCAGCTTCAGGTCCGAGAGTGGAGAGTTAGGCCTAATAAATCTAATAAATATAGAAGCAAGATACAATTAGAATATGACGACAGTGTATAATGACGTCAACACATAATGTTCGTCTGCAAGTAGATATTTTTCGCTAGTACCATAAAGACTAGTTCACATTCAAATATTTGTTATTCAAACCTTTATTGACAAAGAAAACAGCGCAAGAAGAAGACGTTACGAACGAAACATCCGAAACATCAGTAAACAAATACGCTGGTTGCCCTTGTGTTAGCTAATGTATCTTAAATTTGAGTAAACATTATGTTTTCTTTTATTTTTGATGAAATCTAGCAATAATCGAAGAAGCATTTACGAAGAAATCCTAGTAAAAATAATCAAAATTAGTAAAAATTGACGACTCTTTTTTGGACGGAAATTTGCTTTTGTCGTGGCCGCATAAACTGCATCTAAGTCGGCCACGACGAACAAACATCTCCGTTCAAATAAACAGTCAATTTATTCAGATTTTTACCTATTTTCACCGGAATTTCTTTGTAAATGTCATGATTAACGTTACATCTCCCAAAAAATGGGATAAAACCATGATGTTGGCTTCGAATTTAGAAGATATTCAGGTTAGAATTCGAATCGTCAACCTAGTAAAAAAAACGACCTCAACAACCAATCACAGCTCGCGATCAATGCGAAGCGTCAGGCAAAGCTAATTTTCAATTCTGAATTCGCTTCAAAATTAGGGCTGCTTTTTCTTATGCTTCAATTGAATGGATGTGAACCAGCCTTTATTATAAAAATATAGATTATTTATATTTTTTTTGGAATAAAATTAGAATATTTATTTTAAAATTTAAGAAATTCATTAAAAATTTTATTTTTTTTTTTAAAAATATAAAAATGATTAATACAAGTAATACAAGTAATACAACCAGAAAATGACATTAAATGTAAAAAAACTGAATGGGAACAAAATTTTAGCCCAAGAATCAATTGTCTTCGAGCGAAGATTTTCTCCACTGCTTTTCTGCCGATCCAGATTTTGCATCTGCATTTCAAAAACAACTAAATAACACTTGAACTATTCAAAAATAAGTAGCTAAAACTGTTACTTTTCTAGTAGGTGCTACTTTGTGCTTTCTGTTGCCAGAGAAACCTGATTTAGAGTAATTATATGCAATAGCAAACTCCAATAATGATCCAAAAGCCAAGAAAATACAAGTAAACATCCAAACATCAAGAGCTTTTACAGTAGAAACTGCTGGCAAATTCCGTTGCACATGATTGAATTGTGCAGCCAAAGTGAGCAATGATGTTTGACCCAATGCAACTCGAGGAGCTGCTAAGTCAACATCCAACCAAAAAGATATCCATGAAAGTATGATAATAAGAATACTTGGTAAGAAAATAATGAGAATATTTTGTAGAATTCTTCTTTCAAAAGTAAATATATAACTGAAACAAAAATCTGAAGAAAAAAAAAAATTCGGAAATAATTAATAAAAAACAAGAAAAGTGAATCTTTAAATTTACAATTTCCTTCTTGAAACGATTGACACTGGATTTGTCGAATTTCTACATTTTTCAGTTTAAATTCAGGAGGCATAATCAAGTTCTCCTTGTCAAGTTGATTATACAATATCTTGTCAGACTCGAAGGATGTACTAACATGTCCCGCCCATATTGCTATAAAAAGACAACAAAATTGACTAAAAAATCAAGATAATCACTTTTAACCCAGGTAACACGCGAATGTTGCTTGAATGTTCCAAATCTCACCTGAATGTTGGCAGTATAGGTGCATTCAATCCTGAAAAGGAAAAGTCACTTCTTCTTATCTGCCTTACGGAAAAGTGACTTCGCAATAAACACACTTAAATTGTTCATGCATTCTCATATGTAATATTCCAAAAGCTACGTAGGGAGATTCTCGGTTAATCATGTGAGTACGCGTTTTATTGCGAGATAAGATCACGAGTGCCCGCAAGCACGAATGGTCTTACAGAAGCAAGAAAACGTGTACGAGTTAAAAATGGAACCAAAGTTAAAAATGGTACCAAAGTTAAAAATATATCGAAGTTAAAAATGGTACCGAAGTTAAAAATGGTACCAAAGTTAAAAATGATACCAAAGTTTAAAATGATACCAAAGTTAAAGAATGGTACCAAAGTTTAAAATGGTACCAAAGTTAAAAATGGTACCAAAGTTAAAAATGATACTGTTTAGAGTCGAGAAACATCAACAATCTAATCGTTTCCAAGATGGCTGCCACTTTTGTTAGCACTGAGCATGTGCAGTAAAAAGAAGTGACTTCTATAAGGCACAGAAGTGAGTTGTGTTTGCCTTTTCTCTTAAGTCACTTAAGTAACTTCTATAAGGCAACTATGACGTAAATTACGTCATATTTGCCTTTCAAAAGTCATTTCAGGCATTTCTTTTCAGGATTGAATGCACCTAATGTTTACAATATTTTCTCAACATATTTCTGCAACGTCGCCATTATGATATGACCAACAAACAACTTAGATTTTTGTCAATGTTACTTAAAATGTTGCTGCAATGTTGGCAACAAACATTTGATCAGCAATCAACTTAGATTTTTGTCAATGGTTTGCTTAAAATGTTGCTGCACTGTTTCTTTAAATGTTGATCATTGTTCCAAATGTCACTTAATTCTTTACAACTTTAAAGCAATGTTGCAACAAATGCAACAATGTTAAAAAAAGTGATAGTTTGAACAGTACAGCAACATTGCAAATGTTATTTCCAAACATTACAGCAACTAAACTCCATTTCCAAAACATTGCGAGAAACTCCCATTGGTTGGAGCCTGTTTGCTTGCACATTAATACAAAAAAACCACCAAAAACTACCATATATGGTCATTTTTATGATCGTTTATGGTCGTTTTTTGTTCGTTTTATGTTCGTTTAGGTTCGTTTATGTTCGTTTATGCCCGTTTATGGTCATTTTTCGAATTATTTTTTAAAGTGTACTAAAAAATTGCTGAGAAAAGGCTCTAGCCAATGGGAGTTTCTTGCAATGTTTTGGAAACGGAGTTTAGTGGAGAATGCTGTCACATGACAGGAAAAGTTTGTTTTGTTTTGCCACTCAGCGGGGGTATCGATCACTTGTCCGAATGGTCGTTTGTCCGAATGATTACTGACAAACGTACCGTCGGACAAACGTTTTTCTGACAATCAAGCGTTACTACTTCCATCACACACAGACGGAAGTTAACAAATTATTATTATGATTAGAAGATTAGATTAGATTAGATTAGATTAAATGTTGCAGCTACATTCGGTGTTACTTGGGTAATGTTGTTTTATACTCTGTTGGATATTTATTTCACAAACTTGCTCATCAAATGGGTATCGACTCAAATGAAAAACACAGTTGAAGCTGAATCTATCCCTATAATAATAGCAAAACTATAAAACACAACTATTACTAAACAGCTTTATAATACCTGAATTTTACAAGAAATTGTTTCTTATACAGAATAAACCGATTCTTTTCTGGGTCGACAATTAATTGGGCGCAAGCTTTGCAGTTAGTAAACTCAAAAAATGGAAAAAATATTTTTTTCATAATATCGTTTGGTACTGTTTTGTAATCATCACTTATAGTGTTCAGAAACATATTATCGACCCAAGAAACTAACAGTTTTACATCAACAGTGAAATCCTATTGAACAAATTGATAATTGTAATATCAATTAAGCTACATTTATACCACTCAAAAATCATTTCCAGTTTAATGCTCTGCGAGCACTGTAAGTGTTTTTTTGCGTGATGTAATAATAAATAAAAAACAAAATTGCTCGAATTTATAGCATAGGTACCATATCTATTGCTGATAACTTCAGAATTCCTTTTGTTTCAAGCATCCAATTTACACTTACTATATAAAAAAACATTATAAATTTAGTTATATCAATATAAACTCAACTTTATACATAACTATTTAGTGATGATGATGTCGGTGAATAATTTTTTGGTACAAAATTACTCCAGTCACTGTCACTTTGTATTGCAATAAAAGAGTATATAATTAAGCAATAAAAAAATGCGAGGCCTTAAAAACAGAAGAAAAAAAATTGTGCTTGAATGTTAAAAATGTGTACGATTATAGATGGTATAATCATCATTAACAAAATAGCAAGTTTCGTACGAAAATTAAGCTTAATAACAAAAGGGCTTTGCCCTAGCTATCAAAATTGGTAATGATTGGATTATAGATTATTGTTCTTAAAAACTATTGTGAGTTTTTTCTATTCTTTAGTTGCAGCTTGCAATTACCTTCCCAGCACCGGATATCCTTTAGACATTAACCGATTTGTGTGTAAACTTGCGAATATGCAACAACTTCTTTATTTTTTTAAAAAAGTAAATATTTAACAATTCCTAGAATTCATTAAGCTTATTAAAGCTTTTAAAGTTTTACATTCATAATTTACATGTGATAAGGGTGCTTAAAAATATAGATTTTAACTTTTCGTGATAAGTGCAAAAACATTATAGATATACTCGCGTATAAGTCGACCCCGACTGAAAATGGGTCAAAAAGCGTATAAATCGACCCCCTAAAGTTTATTTTTTATTATATTTTTATTTGGTTCAATTTGTACGAGGGTCAATAGCCATTTTAAGTATTAAAAAAATAAAATAAAAAAATACCGTATTTTGTCGATTAAAGGCCGCCATCGAATTACGGCCGCCCTCGAATTATGGCCGTGCCCCGCGGCCATTATTCGAAATGTTTACGATATCGTTTTGTCTAAATTGCGTTGCATGTACGCAACTTATTAAGTTGTAAAACATGTGTTCAAACGATTTTAATACGTTTTTAACACGTTTGCATGTATTAAATACATTAAAATCGATTAAACACACGTTTTACAATTTAAAAAGTTGCGTACATGCAAGGCAATTTATGACCAAACGAATTAAACACCGCCCTCGAATTACAGCCGCACCCCTCGACCGCAATTTGTAATAAAGGCCGCGGCCTTTAATCGACAAAATACGGTAACTAAAAAAAAATAAAAAAAATAAAATAGAAGATTTGTTCCAAAAATCCTCGACTTATACGCGAGTATATACGGTAAGTGAATAATAGTAACTCCATACCTGTCAGCATGTGCAAAATTCCTTGCACATAATAAAATAATTACTAAAATTGTATCTCTATCAATGACCTCCATTTCACCAGAGAGTAAAAAAAGTGTGTCTGTAGATCAGCAAAAATGTATTTCATCTATTGAGATATAGCATTTCTGCTGCTGTTACTAAGGAAACAATAATAAGCTCATAAAATACCATTGATTTTACGTGCAGTGTATAGTAGCGAGACTTCAAATGGAAACTAAGGTAACTACTAAATAGACTCATGACACAATAACAAAACATGACAATTTATAGCAATGCTTGAAAACCGGAACTTGTGAACTTTATTTCTCAAATAAACAAAAAAAAACAAAAAAAAAAAATTTTAGCTGTACTTTTAACATTTTTAGATTTTTAGATTTTTTTCACCAAAAACTCTTTTTTGCATTATTTAATTATTTGATAAATCTGTTGAACCACATAATGCCCCAAAAAGCAATATTAAATATAAAAAAATTAACGGAAAAATAATTTTTGCCCAAAAGTCAATTGATCTAGTCTTGATGCAACAATCTTTATTCTTCACATACAGATGTTTCATCTATATATATAAATTCATATCTATAATTATTTTATGTCATATACATAATAGATGGTTTGCGCGCGTCACGTAAAATAACAATTACGAGACGTAATAATTACAAATAAATAAGAAAAATCTCGTATTTTTTATTTTTCGTAATTTAATTACGAGTTTGTCGTCATTGCATTTGCGCCACAAACACACGACAATAATGAAAATCAAGTTATAGTGTTAGGATAGGTACTTTTTTGAGCTGATTTTAATTGTTCCAACTGCTTGGAACATTGAATAAGCATTTGACTTAGTTTACAAATTGTCTTTTCCATCTTAGCTGTGAGAATCCAGCTTAAAAATAGTTAAAATCGTGAAAATAGTGTCAAAAAAATTTGACGAAACGTCTGCGAACATCGTGGCCGACGTAGGTGCGTGTTCCGCGGCCACGATGTTCGGTGATGTCCGCACCCGATTTGTCGTCATTTTTCGCAATTCTTACCTATTTTCATGTCGATTTCTCATGGAATCGTGTTAGGATGTGTAAATGATGTCCCCAACTACAAAATTGTCAGGTTTTATTTACTAAAACCTAAGTTTGGAGTCAAGACATGCTCGGTCTATCATTCCCAAAATGAATGCCACTGTTTCAAAATTTAAGCACACTCCGCATCTCACTGCGCAGATTTAATTTCAAAATTCTCGTTTTTAATTCCACGAATTTTTTTAAAAATCTCGTCACGAGAATGGAAAAATTAGGACTTTTGAAACGAAATATTTTTTAATATCTGTTAATATCTGTTAATGACATTTCGTAAATATAATTGGCATGCGCAAACCACCTAATAAATAAATAAGAACGAATTTACTTTTCTGTAAGGTACCACTTTGTTGTTATAATGTGGCTGACGTTTTTTACAATTGTAAGCAACAGCATACTCCAATATTGACGCAAAGGCCATAAGAATACAGGTAAACATCCAAACATCAATCGCCTTTACAGTAGAAACTGGTGGCAAACTGTGTTGTACAGAATTGAACTGAGCAGCTAAAGTGAGCAATGAAGTCTGACCCAAAGCCACACGAGGCGCTGCTAAATCAACATCCAACCAGAAAGATATCCAAGAAAGCATAACAATCAGAAAACTTGGTAGGAATATAAGAAGTACATTTTGTAAAATGGTTCTTTCAAATTCGAATGTATAACTGAAACAAATATCTGGAAAAAAAAAAATTCATCCATCCATTGTTTTTTTTTTTTTTTTTTTTTTTTTTTTTTCTT
>JH432100.1:128038-147658 GCA_000239455.1 Strigamia maritima
AATAAAAAAAAAAAAAATTCATATACTTTGCATGACATCCATATGACAAATTTGCACATCAAATGGATAAAGACTCAAATCAAAAATGCAATTAAAGTTGATTTTTTTCCTACAATAAATAATAAAATAAGATTTTCCTATCAGGCAATAGTTTAACCTTATACTTGTACCTAAATGAATAGTAAATAAATTTTTTAACAAAAATAACATTATGCTTGTTAGCATCGAATATTAAGTGATCACAAGCTTTGCAATTCGTGAATTGCACAAATGGAAAAACAATTTATTAGTTATTTCTTTTGGTAAAATTTTAAATTCATCCGTTTTTGTATGAGATGTCTGTAATTGATTATCTTGCCAAAAAGTGATCAATTCTACATCAACACTAAACTCCTATACGAATAAGTAGAAATTAACAAAGTAAAAGTACTAAATAAAAATTATTTCTTACCATATCTTTGGCTGAGAGTTTTAAAATCCCCTTAATTTGAAGACTCCATGCTACACTTACTGCAAAATTAAATTATATTAAAATATAATTATATTAATCATATTATTACAGTCGTTCCAGTTCCAACCATTTGTCAAAGATGACGCTGCTGAATAATTTGAAGGTAAAAATGTGTCAATCCAGTCTTCATTACTTTTAAATGACATAAAACAAAATTTTCATTTTTGTTTAGTTCAATTTCAGAAGCAGAAATAATGAAATGAAAAAAATCTTACCAATTAGATTGGTTGAAAATTACTAACCAAACAACTATTAAGCTCAACTGTTGCAACATTCTGTTTCTGTCTCTTTTTCAATTACTGACTTATAGTTCACCAGAAACAGCAATTTTAACCAATGTCATCGTAATCTCGCTAAGTGTATTCATTTTAAATTTCCAGTTACCTGGAGACAAAAAACCAAACCGCTGATTAACCGTTAAAACAGCAGCACACGCAAGCAACTCACTATAATAAAATAACTACTATTTGCTACCAAATTAATTAGATTAATACGAAAACGGCAGATCGAAATGTCTTAGATCTATTTTTAAATTTCAAAAACATGTCATAAATTGTGGTAACCACAAATTTTATGATGTTGTAACTTGAAATGAGTTTTATTTGCAGTAATAAAATATGTACAGTTTGAGTAAAGTAGAATTTATGTTCAATTATAGCAGTTACAGGCCAGCTTCGCTCGGGTATTTCGTTAAATCCCGTGAAATCCCTCGTGAAATCCCGTTGAATCTTGTACAGACAGACACATAACAAAGTGTAAACAAATCAATTCAGAAATAACCATTACATGTTCGCCCCCAGAAAATCCAATAAAAAACAAGTTTTCCTGCTTCAAATGAAAAAAACAATCTGATAGAAGGGTTCAGCATCAAAAAATCTATCTTTAGATATGTAAGTATTTAGCTCAAACCAAAATTGATTGTTTTTGACAGATAGAAAACACAATTTGGGCGCCATTTGCAATATGACGTCATTAAAATCGACTAATCAGATCACTTACAGACACTCAAACACACACAAACTTTGAGAAATATTATAAATATAAAACTGCATAAGTGTGCAAATGCGTAAGTGTGAAATGTGATTTTACACATGCGCGCCAGAAGTCTCATAGGCCTCATGTTATGGTATGTAACTCACATGGGCGACTCACACTCACACCTCAAGAGGTGCGCATAATGAGTCACAATAACATAACATAAAGCCTATGAGACTTCTGGCGCGCATGTGTGAAATCACATTTTCACACTTACGCATTTGCGCACTTATGCGACAGTTTCTGAATATCCCTATTGATATAGATTTTGTGTAGGTGCACTTTGATAGGTCGTTTGCAGATACAGTAAATAGAATTCTGTGTCAAGAGTTCAGGAAATAAAAAATTGCAACCCTGGTCACAACTCATAATATTTAATGATAAAACCATTTGCTCCACAACAGAAGGCCAAAGAAAACGATATTGAAAGCAAAAAAAAACAATGGAAAAATAATTTTTGCCCAGGAGTCAACTGATCGAGTTTGGGCGCAAATTTCTTTATTCTTCTCGAAAAAAAGTTTCACCTGAATAATTAATAAAAATACAATAAAAATAAAAAAATTTCCAATGATCAAAATAGATAAACAAATGAAGATATACTTTTCTATTATGATTATAAAGTCCTATTTTACTTCTTTGACGAGATTGTTGTTGCAAAGGAAGTTTTTTATAATTGACTGCTAAGGCATACTCCAATATTGATGCAAAAGACATGAAAATGCAAACAAACATCCAAATATCAATTGCCTTGACATTTGAAGCAGGTGGCAAGTTATTTTGCAGAGAATTGAATTGAGCAGCCAAAGTTAACAATGAAGTTTGACCTAATGCAACTCTGGGCGCTGCTAAGTCCACATTCAACCAGAAAGATATCCAAGAAAGCATAACAATCAGAATAGTGGGAATAAATGTCACGAGCATATGTTGTAAAATTGCTCTAGAAAAGGTGAATTTATAACTGAAGCAACTATAAATTCCTTAAAAAAAAACAAGTAATTAATTAAATCCAAAGCCCACAATAAATTTAAATTATTTTCTTTACTGCTTCTAACACTTGAAACTGTGCAATTAATTCCTACAACTTCTGTACGAGTAAGTATGAACTCGGATGGCATTGATGACATTCCTTTATAATCAAAATTTTCATATAATTTTTATCTGAATCGATAGCTAAATTCCCTGGCCAACTGCAATAAATTTTTAACAAAAATTTAAAAAAAAAAAAAAAAAAATCTAAAATAAGAACAAAATGAACATATAGCCTACAATATTGGACATCTATGTGACAAACTTGCACATCAAATGGATATCGAGTCAAATCAAAATCACAACTAAAAGTAATCTTTTTTCTATAAAAAAAAAAAAGTGTTAAACACTATAGAATTTGCAGTCATTAAAAGTCAAGTTTATTTACCTAAAACCGTAGAAAATAGTATTGTTATAGAAAATAAATGGATGTTGCGTATGATCAACGATCCTTTGGTTACATGCTTTGCAATTAAGAAATTTAACAAGTGGAAAAAACATTTTATTTGATAATTTGTTTGGTAAATATCTATAATAATTCATTTTTTTCTTCTGAATTTGTTTATCCACCCACCTAACGTGTAGTAGTACATCAACAGAAAAATCCTATACAGTAGGTAGTAAAACATTGATTATAATAAATATTCAACAGCGACCCAACCCACATTAGTCCACAAACAAATTACTATTGCCAACAGATAGTGGTAATTGCACATACCATGTCTATGGGTGACAGATGTAAAACTCCTTTAATCAAAAAGTTCCACGATACATTTACTGTAAAATTAAAAACAATAAAAGTCAATTCATTCTGTAAATTTGTGTTATTGTTACAACCATTAACTGATGATGATATCGCTGAATAGTTTTCGGGTAAAAAGTCCTTCTGCCAATCATCAAAACTTAATAAAAAATAAAAAGACCAACATTTAGTATTATTGCCTCACTTTTAGTCATTTACAGACCTGCCATTAAAAGACAATTTCACTAAACTCTATCTAACAATTCGTGCACGAAACTGAAAAGTGAACTTTTTGCATTGTACCGAAAGTATATATTGTGGTATCTTATTTTAATCCTCTAGTTGAGCTGAGTCAAAAAATCATTGTTTCGTAGCCAAAAAATGTGCGCAACAATACATAAACCCAAATGTAAAGAATTTTTTAAAATATTAATATTTTACAAGCTTTTTCATTTGCTAACAATGGCACGCAGATTTTTGGACTACAAAGCAATGATTTTTCGACTCAGCTCAACTAGAGGATTAAAATACGATACCACAATATATACTTTCGGTACAATGCATACGGTCATTAACCAATGGGAGTTTCGTGCACGAATTGTTAAATAGAGTTTACATCCTTTCATGCTTTCATACAGCAAATTACATAAATATGAAATTCCTACCTATGGCGCTTAAAACGGTTAGCTGCAAAAATGTTTCCAGCAGATAACATAAGACCCAGCAAAGTCAATTGGAATAACATTTTCTGTCCCATCTTCCATTCAATAAAGCGCAATTATATTACTTTAACCAATTAATGGCACCTATGCAGTGTGTTTATCACTTTAATTTTCTGTTACCAAGTGATAAACAGGCATAAGATTGATTATGTATAAAGTGTTCGCAACTAATTTTATGGATGAACAACCAATATACATCTTACTCGTAGTTAAAACTTCAATCAATAAATATTATAGAACTTTCTTAACAAATGCTAATAAAATGCTATTAATATAATGTACATTGTGCACACTACATTTTATCTTGTAACTTTTTATCTTGTAAAAGTCAGAATTCTCACACATACCTGACATCAAAAAACATCATCATCTTAAATTTGTCAATAATTATATTAAAATTAATAGAATCTAAAAAGAACTGCCGGCGGCTCTTAAGTCATGCCTTACGAAATCTTGGGTCAAGATATTATTATAGAGCGCACTAGTCCTCGCCAAGTAAGAAACTTGGCTAGACTATCTTTTTCCAGTAGAGTAAAGGTGCATTTTCATTTGCGAGAGAATTTCTCGCACCACAATAAAAATCGCGCGGCAATGCAAGAAGCGCCAACAATCTCTAAAAATCACGCTCTGGCTTGAGCATTTTTATTAAAGCAAAAAAGACCACTTCTAGCTTTCACAAATTTTGTAAAAATCAGTTGCCATTTCATGAAATATTCATTAATTTGAAATATTTAGCATCAAATATTGCTGAATTTATTATTTTTTGGCATTTCTGGATGTGGATGACATTGATTAATCAATTCAGGTCGAGGAAAAAAAATCAGCGCCATTTGCAATTGTGGGTGGAGCCTGTTCAAATGCCAAAACTGTTGGTCCAGATTGTCACATGGCACGATTTTAGGAGCAATTTTGTGAGCAAAGCTAGACTTGACAAAAGCACGCGAGAAACAGAATCGCACCAACAATCGCATGTCTTTGCAAGTCTTGCTTGCATGAAAATGAACAAGCGTGCAATTTTTGTTGCGCGATTATTGAAAAATGAGCGAGAAATGGCATTTCTTGCAAATGAAAATGTACTTTTGCACTCATAGAAAAAAAAGGACATTTTACTCTAACTTTGGTGTTTGGAAGCATATTATAGTACTTAAAAGAGTAAATGAGACATACGTAACTACTACAAGAGAGAGAAAAAATTTACTTCAACAAGTGGCTATTTAACACCATCAGGTAGTATGACATTACTTTAATTCAAGTCAGAGTGTAACTATTCCATATTTGAGTATTCCTACTCCATCAACTAAGAGAGTAGACAATTAGGAGTATACCCATCCACGTAGATGTATTCCTTCTCCATCAAATCAGAGAGTAGACAAGTAGGAGTATAACTATTCCAAGTGTGAGTATACATACTCCATAAAATAAAAGAATAGACAAGTAGGAGTATAACCATTCCAAGTGTGCGTATATCTACTCCATAACATAAAAGAGAGACAAGTTGGAGTATAACTATTTTATGTATGAGTATTCATAAGTGGGATTATACTATTTTTATCCTTGATTGACATCACTTACCATTTGATATCAAGTGGTGAATGAGGTGGAGAAGTGGTGAATACATAACATTCAGTCTCAGATCCTGTTGGAGTTCCAAGTAGCTTAATGGTAAAGCACCCAACCAGCAATTAGGGGATCTGGGTTCAAGTTCCGGCCGGGGCTACAATGGAGTCTGGGCTGTTTGTTTTTCACCAAGTATGGATATTATGAGTTCATTATAGCCATTGATTTTCCAATCCAATGTGTTCTTGTGAATGGGTGTCATTTAGGTGGGTGCCATATAGGCGGGCATCACATGGGAGTGCAAATGAGCGGATGCCAATTGGGCGGGTAGTCAAACGAACGGGCAGTCAAACAGACGGGCAGACATTTGAACATGCGCGACAAATGGGCGTGCGACAATATGACGGGTGTCATTTAGGTGGGTGCCACGAGATTCTCGTGCTACCTTGGTCATGTCACTCGTAATACAGGTGTAACGCAAGTCACATGATCAAGATGGCACGAGAATCTCGTGCTATGCGTCATGGCACGAGTCGTGCTTGAGTTTTTGAATGGGCCTACTGATCTTTGCGACCGAATGAATAATGGCAGCACAATTGCAGTATGGGACAAGCACTCATAGCCAAAAAACTTTAATTTACTGTGGATTCGAATATGTGAAAGAGCACGATAATGTAATCGGTACTACTGCATGGCGTTGTCAATTTCATACATACGTAAAGTATAAATCCAAAGCATGCGTGGTTACTGATGGACTTGTGCTCGTAGCTGACAAGCAACTGGAACACACATGGTGGGAATATTGCAACATTTTTAGCACGAAAAGCTGTTGATGAAATGAAGAACAGGATGACAACAATCACTGCTACTCCTACTTCATCAAGGACATCAGTAGTTACTGATTTGTCTAATAACATGCTCAGGGTTTTGCCTGTTTTTTAGATTTTTTTGTTTTCTAGTTCTTTTTGTTTTTTAGTTTAATAATATAAATAAATAAAATAATTTATTATTTTTAAATTTTTTAAATTTTATTATTTTAATTTTTTGGCTCCCGTCAGTTTGGCACCCACCTAAATGACTCCCCGTCAGTTTGGCTGCCCGTCAGTTTGACTGTCCGCCTAAAAGTCCCACTGCCTATTTTTACCCGCCTATTTTGACGCACCTAAATGGCGCCCACCTAAATGACTCTATACCGTTCTTGTGTTGTTTTCTTAATAATAAGTACGTTTACAAAGAGTTGAACTATTCTTTTTTCAGTTTCTGTTACACCTTAAATATATAATTTTATTCTGTGTTCTGATGAAGTAATTGTATTTCTTTTGCCAATATTACTCCCCAGACGTGTACTCAAATCACTAGATTGACAAGAGTAAAAATAGTATTTTGAATTTATACTCCAAATGGGTGTATCAGCACAATACTCCTTTAGGAAGACAAAATGCACCATTTCTATTGGGAGTATTATTACTTCAAAAATAGAGTCACCCATGAGACACCCGCCATACTCCACAATTGGAGTACAATGCCCCTTTTTTTTCTATGAGTGTAGAGTTAGCAAGTGAGTTAAATGATCTTGGCTAATGCTGGCGCAGACATGCAGCGATTCGCATCGCATTCCAATCGCTGATGGCTCTGCATATGCGCAGAAATAACGTCACATTCCATCGCGCAATCAAAGAATCTACTTTTGAAAAAAGTACAGCCACAGTGTACTTTTTCACCAGGCGATGCAAATCACATCCAATAGGATGCGAGTATTGTATCACATGTTCTAATTGCACCATTTTGTTTGTTTTTTATCAACAATTGTTCCAAAACATTTGTTGACATGACATTAATATTTTGAACAACAGGTGTCAAGGTTGTGTTATTTGTCATAAAAACAAATATTTTGGAACAATTGATTCGCGCCAAGTCTGCTGTAGCAGAGGCGATTATTACTGTCGCAAATCGCGAGACAAAAACGCTTGGCAATGCAAAATCGCTGCAAGTCTGCGCCCAGCATTACGGTGGGTGTAGGAGAATTTGTAAAAAACTGATAGCATTATACAAAGACTGCAACTATACAAAACAAACAACTCTCAAACAGCACATGAGCCATGGAAGGTGTGTACTAAATTTTGTTGTGCTCCTTTTGATCTGACCACCTTAGATAGCCGGCCTACTTGGCGGGCCCCACACAGCTATGTCTTTAGTATAAAAGGTATACTGAATAATCATAGAACACTGTATAGTTGTTATTTAAAGAATAGCTCAATATGAGATTTTGCTGAGAAATTAACTCGGTTGGAATTATCATTTGTTGGTTGAATATTTATTTATTTGCTATTTAATTTGACAATTAAAATCTTCCATAATTTTTCTAGTTTTTCTTATTAGATTCTCCATCCTCCAATTCTATAATGTTCATAGTTTAAAATACTTTACTGATATGCTTTTATGATGAGTGGACTTGCAAAGAAATAGGTTTATGAATGTGTTGATTATTCCAAATAATAAATAACATATATAATAAACATTAACCAATTATAACACAGTATGATGTATGATGAACACATGTCACCAAGTAGTGACAGTAACAAACATATTCATTAAAATGTAGGCTACTATTTTAACTGCCAAAAGATAATAAAAAACTTAAAATTAAATTAATTTTTCATAATACAGGGACTTTCTGGGAGTTTTCTGTTTTTTTACTATTTTTAGTCGAGGCCAACACTGCTTCAAATTCATTTTTTAAAATCTTTGTAACAACATACATAATCAAAAAAACTAAAAAAATTGTCAAAAAATAAAAAAAACTTAACGAAATAAAGTCAAAATAATTATTGTCTACTTAATTACAAAGTCTGCAGTCGATTGAATTTTCTTTTACTGGTTATTACATTAAAAATGAGTTTTTGACTCAATTTACCATGTGTTTTCAATGCGATAGTAGTCTGTCGGGCGTTCGCAGCGCCACCACGGCGAAAAAGGATACTAGCGGACCTTAATGAAGTGAGACCACTATTCCTTCTTACACTATGACATTACCATCAGGATTGCATCTGACTAAACTCCGTTTCTAAAACATTGCGAGAAACTCCCATTAGTTAAAGCCTGTTTGCATTGCACATTAATACAAAAAAAACACTAAAAACTACCATATATGATCATTTTTATGATCGTTTATGGTCGTTTTTGTTCATTTTATGTCCGTTTATGTCCGTTTATGTTCGTTTATGCCCTTTTATGGTCATTTTTATGGGATTTTTTTTAAAGTGCATTAAAAAATTGCTGAGAAAAGGCTCTAGCCAATGGGAGTTTCTTGCAATGTTTTGGAAACGGAGTTTAGCTGATTCCAATTATAATCCAATCCACACCAGAACTGACTTTTTGAACTCTGTTGGCGAACCAAGTTTTGATGGTGCTATAAGATTCTAATATCCGGAACTAGGTTTTAGATCCACTCAAAGAACTGTGGCATAAAATGACTCTTATCTTTAACTTGAATTTGAATATTCAAAGACAAATCGCTCGGTTTAACTATTTAATTAACAACAAAATTTGGTCATAATATAAATAACCCCAGAAACCAATATTAAAAATTAAAAAAATCAGAGGAAAAATAATTTTCGACCAAGAATCAATTGAACTGGATCGGTTGTCATCGTTACTATTCTCGTACAAGTATTTCATCTACATAAAAATAATTTATAATTTTCGAAATAAACAAAAGAGAAAAAGAATTACTTTTCTTTTTGGTCCCACTTGGTTACTTCTTTGACGTAGAAAGCGTTTTTTATAATTAAAAGCTAAGGCATACTCCAATATTGATGCAAAAGCCATGAAAATGCAAGTAAACATCCAAATATCAATCGCCTTAACAGTTGAAACAGGTGGCAAACTACTTTGCACAGAATGGAATTGCGCAGCCAAAGTGAGCAATGAAGTTTGACCCAATGCCACTCGAGATGCTGATAAATCCACATCCAACCAAAAAGATATCCAAGATAGCATAACAATCAGAATACTAGGTAGAAATATAAGTAGAACATGTTGTAGAATTGTTCTTTCAAATGTGAATTTATAACTGAAACAAACATCTAGAAACAAATTAAAAATAAATTGTCTCAAAAGTCAAAAATCAATAAAAAAAATTAAAAATTGCACAGCAGGTATGCAAATTTATAAAAAAAACAAAAAAAACAGTACCTGTAGATGAGGCTAATGTTTAAAAACAGATCATTAAACAGTTTTTAAAATTTAGCCTCTCATACAGCCATAACTAAATTTTAAAAAAATTCCACCTATTAGCAAAAGCATATAAAAATTATGATGGGATGTCTAAAATATTAAAATTGTCTATTTTCTAGACTAAAAAATTGAGAATTTTCATTTTTTAGAATAAAAAGATGAGAATTTTCACTTTTTACAATAAAAAGTTGAGAATTTTCACTTTTTACAATAAAAAGTTGAGAATTTTCACTTTTTACAATAAAAAGTTGAGAATTTTCACTTTTTTTACAATAAAAAGTTGAGAATTTTCACTTTTTACAATAAAAAGTTGAGGATTTTCACTGTGTCGTACTACTGATAAATACCTATTAAAAATTTATCAAATCTGTACAGGATCAAAAATTCTTTGCTGTAAATCATAAATCAACCACTTAAACAGATCAACAGGCACAACCACCACCCTCAGTTTGTGAATAGCTTGTAAAAAATTACCTGCACTACCATATTTAGCCACCAACCGCACCCACAGCTTCTTCATATTCTCCCTGCTAGCAAACTCCATCACCTTGTCAGTTGTCACAGTCACGTCACAGACTAACATTAAATGACACCTAGTGACAAAAATTTCTACCGTGCACTAGAGCCTCAAATTCAAAATAAAAAACTGTGCTGTAATTAGACAGTTTGCGTTTTCACAAACGAGATTTTATTACGAACGTGAAATGTGTAAATTATGTCTGATGACATGTTTATATAAAAAATAGTTAGTTGCAAACAAATTTCTAACCTAGATGACTAAGAACCTACCAAAAATACAACAAGCCGATGAAAAGCAAGATAGATGCCACGCTCGCTTCTAATTGCAGAACAATGCGCATGTGCGAGCACACTGCGCATTCGCATTCGTATTATCAACGAATTGAAAAATAAATCTCATAATACAGAATTTAATTTTTAAAATCTCGTATTAATTCAACATTCGTAAATAAAAAAAATCTCGTTCGTGACAAACTGTCTATTAGTATACTTACATCTTTTTTTTACCCTTTCTTCGTCTGCAAGCTCACTGCAATTACTTTCTACAACTTCAATATATGTAAGTTTGAATTCAGACGGCATTGTCATTTCCTTTTTATCAAATTTTTCATAAAACTGTTTCTCTGCTTTGAAGGATAAGTTAACTTCTTGTTTGCCAAATATTACTATACAGAATCAATTACAATGTTAATATAAAATTTATAAGGTCGATGGAAAAAAACTACTTTGCATGACATCTATGCGACAAATTTGCACATCAAATGGATATAGACTCAAATCAAAAATGCAATTAAAACTAATCTTTTCTCTACAAAAAAAAATTAATTGCATATAATCATGTGCACGCAGCATCAAGTCTCAAGTTTGGTAACCTAAAAGTGTGAAGAATTTTCTTCTTAACGAGCCGTAAAACGTGATTATTCGCATCAATGATTAGCTGGTTACAAGCTTTGCAATTAATAAATCTCAACAATGGAATAAACAATTCATTAGTTATTTTTTCAGGTAAAATTTTAACTGTCCCTGTGTTATAATCTAATTGATCATCGACCCATTGAGAATATACTTCGACATCAACACTAAACTCCTGTACCAAGTAAATAATGATAAATAATCAATTAATAAATTAAATTACAGGATACAGTCAAAGAAATTACCATGTCTTTAGAAGATAAAATTAAAATTGCTCTTATTCTTAGCCTCCAGTTTACAATCACTACAAAAATAAACAAATTAAATTTAAACTTGAATTATCAACTGTTGTTGTTATTACGACCATTGATCGAAGGTAATGTTGATGAATAATTTGTTGGTAAAAACATCTCATTTCGATTATCTTTGCTGCTTTTTCAATGCGGTAAAACACAATAAACAAAATGTAACAAAAATTAAAAAAAATTAAATTTAAAATTCTTACCGGTCACACTGACACTGACAACAGTTTGCTTCTTTTGTTTCATCTGCTTTTGAATACAACAGAGCCAACACTACTATAACCAATTGCAATAATAACATGTTTCGTTCTTTTTAGTAAACTTGTTCCGTTCACAATAAAAAAAAATGCAGAACACTATAAAAAGAACTTTTTAGAGTCAGTATATACATATATAGTTTGATCTACCTCATTTTTAACTACATATGAGCTTAGGTAAAAAAACATACAGAAATAAGAGTAATCAAGCTGTTACCAAGACACAAACGTACAAATTATTGATTTTTTCAACTGCTATATAGGTGGAAACTTCAACAAGTTATAAATAAAATAAAAAAATTGAACATTAAAAAAACATGAATGAAAAGATGGAAATATACAAATATACAAATTACAAATGTTATTTTGGTTAAGCAAAATCGTCAATTTGTCGTCATTATATTTTCTAGTTTAAAACAATAAAATTAAAAAGAAAGATAACATATAGAAAACCTTAGTTGAGGAAATGAGACAAGACCAAAAATCAATTGCAAGACAAATACAAGTACTGTATATAGGAATAAAAAAAATTGATAAACAATAGGAAAAAAAACGTCCAATAATTAAGTAAACTAGCTGAGTACCCGTTACTACGTAACTTCGAAAACTTATTAAACACCCAAACCCGTGATTTCTCGTGAAATCCCAGTTAAATCATCAATAATTCATGACTGATTAACCCGTGAAATCACCAAAATCCCGGTAAATCACTAAAATTCTGTTAAATTACTGAAATCCCGTTTAATCACTGAAATCCTGTTCAATCACTGAAATCCCGTTCAATCACTGAAATCCCGTTCAATCACTGAAATCCCGTTCAATCACTGAAATTCCGTTCAATCACTGAAATCCCGTTCAATCACTGAAATCCCGTTCAATCACTGAAATCCCGTTCAATCACTGAAATCCCGTTCAATCACTGAAATCCCGTTAAATCACCAAAATCCTGTCACCAATAACTCGTGAAATTCAGTAAAATCACTTGTGAAATTCTGTAAATTCACCGTGAAATTCTGTAAAATCACCCGTGAAATTCTGTAAAATCACCCGTGAAATTCTGTAAAATCACCCGTGAAATCCCATAAAATCATTTGTAAAATCCCCTCGTGAAATCCTGTAAAATCACTCGTGCAATCTCGTAAAATCACTCAGGAAATCCCGTAAAATCACCCCTAAAATTCCATAAAATCACCCGTGGATTCCGATCAAATCCTGTAAAATCACTCGTTGATTCCGATCAAATCCTGTAAAATCACCCGTGGATTCCAATCAGCAAATACTGTAAAATCACCCGATCAAATCCGTAATTCCGATGAAATCCCATCCTGTGATTCCGATGAAATCCCATCCTGTGATTCCGATGAAATCCCATCCTGTGATTCCGATGAAATCCCATCCTGTAATTCCGATGAAATCCCATCCTGTGATCAAAGCAGATGTGGAATCCTGGGTGGAATTCCATGGTCCGAGATTATTATCCATTCTTTATACCGTCATCAATAACCCAGCCAATCCCATTGAAAAAGCAGATTGTTTAAATATACGCTACAGTAGATGTATACTTTCAAAAAATACCTAAAGCATAATAAAACCACATAAACAAACATCTCACCTTGATCAATTTATTAAATCAATCGCCCTAATTTCAAAACTGGTGCGGCATCTGCCGTCATCAATAACCCAGCCAATCCCGTTAAATGCTGTAAAAAAACCGGTGCGCCATCTGCCGTCAGTTACAAATATTGCTAAAGGCTTCGGACACCAACGACAAATTATATTATGATGATGATGATGATGATGGTGCCAGAGCATTAAAGGCTAAATGTATAAAAAAAAAATTTTGATACTTTTAGCCTGTATTCTGAAACATCTTCCCTTGATTCAATCCATTTGGTCACAAAATATACAGCAAAATATAAATATATGTATAAAAAATTTAAAAAAATATTTTGCCATATATTTTGTGTCTCTGGCCTTATAGTGAGTGAAAATGCATAAAAATTTTGATATTCTTGTGTGCTGATAATGGGTCATGCTAAATCAGTCATAATACATGACCTAGCATAATATTTTTAGTTTAAGAACTGCAAGTATTAACTACAGAGAGAAGATTATAAATATGCGCAGTTTGATTAAGTTGAGATTTTATGCTGTTGCCTACGATTTAGCCGCAACAACTAGGTCGCCTAAACCCAGTTTGCTGACACCCCATTTTGCCAAATTCCATTCTGCCATCACCAATTTGACACTATAATTTGCCTAAAACCGATTTGCCTAAAACTGATTTTTAACACCAGACTATACCGATCACACTTCCAAACATCTGCTCGTTTCACCATGTTGTCGACAAAGAAACTGATCGTCAATCCCTAAAAACCTAAAAACTATAATTTCACTCGCTGCACTTTGCAAAATTAGTCCTAACGTCTGCGACGGGCTAACCAAACCTCAACTAAATCTTAAATGTGCCATCTATCGCCAAACTGGTGCAAAAAATTGAAAAAGTGAAAATTCATCGGCCAATTGGAAGGGTAGCTTCCGGTCGACACGCAAATAGTCGTGGGGGTTATTTATTTTGTGACTGGAATTAATTGAATAGTTTAACCGAAGGATTATTATTATTATTATCATTGTTATTAAGATTTGTTGTCATACACCGTAGTTGGTTTTTGGTAATTGCACATTTTGAATGGCCAATTGACTTTGCTGTACCACATAATCGATGCAAGTTATTTTGTAATTAATTCTAGTCATAAAATAAATAACCCCAGAACACAATATTGAAAATTAAAAAAATAATTTTAGCCCAAAAGTCAATTTATCGGTTAACATCGTTATACTATTTCTATTTTCGTCCAAATGCTTAATCTATACATAAAAAAATATTATATGATCTTTAAACTAAACATGAGAAAAAAAGATTACGTGTCTGCTTGGTCCAACTTGATTTCTTTGTCCTTTGTCCTAGAGGGCGTTTTTTATAATTAAAAGCTAAGGCAACTCCAATATTGATGCAATTCAGATGACATATTGTCATGTTATTTGTATCATATTTTTCATAATATAAGGTGCGTTCAAAGTTAAAACCATAATTTGACTTATCTTAATCTGGCATAATCCTGACTTATTGATAAGCCAGGTAAGTCATTTAGATTGTGAACGCTCCTTTTTAAAAAATTATGATTAAAAATCATGTTTGTGTTAAGGTAGTTTTTTGAGCTGATTTTTTCGCTTGAAAAACTTAGCTTTAGCTGATAAATTGTCAATTCTATCATGGCCAATTGATTCCATGGAGAAAATACTAAAATTTGTGATAAATAATGAAAAATTTTTTGGACGGACCATCAGCGAACATCGTGGCCGACGTAGGTGCATGTTCCGCGGCCACAATGTTCGGTGGCTTCCGTCAAAATTGTTTGTCATTATTTTTCGCTATTTTTATGCAGATTTCTTATGGAATTGTTTGGATGTGGTTAAATGACATCCCCACTTACAAAATTTACAGGTTTTATTCGCTAAAACCTCAGTTTGGAATCAAGAAACATCATGCTTGATCCAAGATGGCTGCCAGTGAATGACTTATGCATAAGTCATGTCATAATTCACGATTGGTGTGACTTATCAAAAAGCCACTTATCACAGTTGACTTATCTGTTTAGTGACGCAATTTAGGTCACTTCCGGTTTGCCATAAGTCATTTCAGACATGACTTATACTTACATATAAGTCATGTAAGTCATTTGACTTTGAACGCACCTTTAGTTTTTCTTCTTTGGTGGTTAAGTTAACTTGTTGCTTGCCAAGTATAACTACAAAGAATCAATTAAAAGATTAATATAAATTTTACCAGGTTCTGGAGAGAAATTACATTGCTTGATATCTATGCGACAAATTTGTACATCAAATGGTTATCGACTCAAATCAAGAATGCAATTAAAGCTGTTCTTTTCTCTGAAAAAATTAACAATCTATTCAAGTTGTTCAGGTTGTCCAGTTTGTCAATCTCCAAAACTAAGCTTGCGATTATAAACTAACAAGCAGGTAGCCCCTCGCTTCGCTTCAGGTATATAAAAGTTTTAAACTTTTAATGTATAGATATATTTAAAAAAAGGAGATTTATTGTTAAAGTAAGTTTAAACACCGGTGATTTCTCGGCAAACCTGTAAAATCCCGTCACCAATGACCCATGAAATTCCGTTTAACCCCTAGGTTCATGTGAAATCATGTGAAATCACCAAAATCTCATCATTAATGACTCGTGAAATCCCGTTTAACCCATTAAATTTCGAAAATCCAATGACGTGTGTACACGTTTTTTTTGGTCCTTTTACCAATACCGGTTTGTTGCTTCAATGACTCATTTTAAACACTGTAAACGTTTTCTCCCGCTAAATCGGGCTTAAAAAAGGCTGAAAAATGACTTGACCGCCTTAAAAATCCGGTTCGCCATCTAACGACAAAGTGCACCAATCGTAGCTCGAGCGCTTTACGTATGTGACCGACGGACGGAAACCTTCCTCTAGATATATAGATAATCATGCATTTTTACATGTTAATTTAAAAATTCGGTTTATTCCGTTGAATTTTCAGATTCAGTTCTTACATAAACCGACCCTAACCGAACTAATCACAAGCTTATCCATCAAAACTCAAAGTGTGTTCACCTATAACTGTAGGAAATATTCGCTATTTTCAGTTTGAGTGGCGCCACCCTAGTGAGCAGTTATTGAACTATTGTAAGTAGGATAACATGGGTTGCAAAATGAGATTAAGTTAAGCTCAATATGAGGAATAAATGTGTTGTAGTTATTTTTGTTGATTTTTCTGTGTTTTTCTATTGAAAAAATTGATAATTTAATTAATTTTTTTTTTTTTTTTTTTTTTAACTGAGATTTGGTTTTTTTCATGCGGGAGATGGTTCACTTGATACAGCATGAATTTATTGAATCTCCGTCAAAAGTACAAAAATGATAAAAATGCAGTTTTTCTTCACTAAAAACATTTCTATAGATAAAAGTATTAAATTATCAGCTGTTATTTTTAATTTTTTGAAAAAAGAATAGAGTTATTCCATTGAATAAGCTTCATAATCCATATGCAAGATGCACAACAATATAAATATGTGGCTGTTATCCTACTTCGGCAGCCATTTTTTTTTGCAGCGCCCTCTATAATCACTGAAAATAGCGAATATGCACTTTTGATTGATTATTAACCGCTCACAAGCTTTGCAATTTGTAAATTTCACAAATGGAATAAACAATTTAATGAATTTATCACTTATTCTTTTCGGTAAAACTTTATGAGAATCAGCCCCAGCTTTCATATTCCCCTAATTGATTATCTATACCCAGGAATTCGACATCAACACTAAAGTCCTATATATAACAAGTCAAATTTAAAAATAACAAACACAAATTTTTAAAAACAAAAAGCTTTTAAATTTCTTAAAATTAGCAAATAATTACCATATCTTTAGGTGACAGAATTAAAATTCCTCTAATTCTAAGCTTCCAATTTAAAGTCACTACAAAATTAAACACATTACACGCTTTAATTTCTCGGGTAGATTATCTTTGCTTTATAGAAACAATAAAACAAAATATACGGTAATTAAATTTTAAAATTTCCTAATTTCCTGCCACTGACACTGACAGCAGTTTTGCTGATCTACTTTTGCAGACAACAGAGCTAGTATTAAGCTTAAAGTTAATTGCAGAAACATGTTTCGCTCTTTTTAGAATTATCTGGTTTCATTTAGACAAATAAAATTTACAAAAATTAGTTTAGTTAACTCGCAAATAATTCAAGCAAATAATTCAAGTAAAAAAATTTCCTTAGCTACGACCCCGACTACTGTACTTCGTTTGAGAAGAAAAGAACAATAAAGCCAATATTTACTGTTTTGTCATTTTGAACAACAAGCTCCCATCCAACAAAAAAATGAAACATTTGAAAAAAATTCCGTTACTAAGATACAAATGTACAAACTCATTGATTGTACATGTAGACAGTTAAAGTAATTATAACACACCTATACATGATTAAAAATTTAAAACGTGATTACTGGTACTTTTTTTTGTTGAACTAAAATAACATTTTTTTTTTATTATTTTATTCTGTTTTAACAAAATGAAATAAATTTAAAGAAATTAAAGTGTGTAAAATTCTTGTTTAGAAAATAAGACATAATACTGCACTAATTGTAGTTATACAGTATTTCAACAAAGGACTACAATCTAGATTGTAGTCCTTTTCAATAAGTGAATAACTGAATAACTGAATTTTATTTTTAGGTAAAATAAATTTTAAATTTAAAAAAAAATTGAATTGGAATGCATATACTATCAGAACTTAAGTTTGTTTAACCAGCAATTTCACTTTTCTTAAAATAAATTATTCGACAAAAAATATTTCCTTCAGACAAAAACAGAAACAAAACAAGTAAATTTTGAACTACTAACCTTTGAGACAACGTAGATGTACATCCGAGTACCGGTATTCGAAGTTTCAAATCCCCCGAAAAAGTGCAGTCGGGAAGTTGCTTTAATGCTTTCGTAACAGTTGTCTGACATCTGTCCCGGTGCTGGTCAGATCACGGACGTCCAAAGATTGATCTAGGACCCAATATATATATGGTGTATTGGGTCTGGATCTGGATTGATGAACGACTTTTTGTGCTGGTCGAAGATGCCGTTGCAAGGCTTATTTTGTTTCTTGGCGAGATTCGGCGTGATGTGGCGCGAGATCTCACGATGTTGAACGGGATTTACTATCGCCGAAGCTCTCGTTTCATCTCTCACACAATTATTATATAATATTTCATTTCCTGAATTTTGGTTTAAAAAAATAAATAAAAAAATTAAATTCTTACGGCCCATTCTTCGACCCATTGCTTATTGAGCCAACGTGGATGGCACATGGACATTAACGTAACCGTAGACCTATGATGCTCCAACACAACATAACTAAAAACAGAGCCACTAAACCTAAGAAAAATAAGGTTTCAGCTCCACAATACAACTTACCAACATTTGTAATTACTAATAAACAATAAGAAAGCTCGAAACTTAAACTATATTTATTTTGACCTAATTTGTTGTTGGATACATCAATATTATATCATAGTTGGTGTGGTACATTAATGAAGGTGTTTGCTAGTTTCTCTGTCATAGTCATCATTCTACTTTAAAAACAGAACGACCCAAAATGCGATATTAAATATTAAAAAAATCAATGGAAAAATTATTTTTGCCCAAAAATCAACTGATCTAGATAGATTGCAACTTTTATTATTCTCATCGTATAGTTGTTTCATCACCTGCTCAAAAAAAGATTTTTTTTTAAAATCATCAAATTAGTATAATGAGAAAAAAAATTTATATATATATATGGGCATTTACCTGTCTGTTATAAACTTTTATATGTGTATTGTTTCTTTGTTGTGGTTGTGGATTTTGTTTTTTATAATTAAAAGCTACGGCATACTCCACTATAGAGGCAAACGCCATAAAAATACACATAAACATCCAAATATCAATTGCCTTAACACTAGAAATAGGTGGCAAATTATTTTGCATTGAATTGAATTGTGCAGCCAAAGTGAGCAGTGAAGTTTGACCCAATGCCACTCTGGGCGCTGCTAATTCCACATCCAACCAAAAAGATATCCAAGACAGCATAACAATCAAACTACTTGGCAGAAATATAATTAATACATTTTGTAAAATGGTTCTTTTAAATGTGAATTTGTAACTGAAACAAAAACCTGCAAAAAAAAAAAAANAAAAAAAAAAATAAA
>JH432100.1:147678-174720 GCA_000239455.1 Strigamia maritima
TTTTTTTTACGTTTTAATGGTTTATAATTTGCCTTTTCTATAACATCACAACGAGTTTCTAAAATTTCTATTTGTTTAAGTTGGAATTCAGACGGCATTGTCATTTTTTTTGCATCAAAATTTTTATAGAATATTAAGTCGTCATCGTAAGTTACGTTAACGTGACCAATCCAAACAGCTGTATACAATGACTGTAATATTATATTTACTCAAAAATATAATCAAATACTTTTATCTACTTTGCATGACATCTATGGTACAAATTTGTACATCAAATGGATATCGACTCAAATCGAAAAGACAATTAAAACTAATTTTCTGTCTAAAAAAATTTGAAATAAAATTGACATAAATCACAGAACTATCAAAACTCAAGTTTGTTTATACGGTACCTAAAACTAAAAGCAGTTAACACAGTCTGTTTCCAGTTGGCAATTCTGAGAGCAGAAGTGCGAGGATCAATAATTTCCCGGTTACAAGCATTACAATTGGTAAATTCAAATATGGGTGCAAACATTTTATCGGAAATATCGTTTGGTAAAATCATAAGACCCTTGTCTATTTTTAAATTCTGTAATAGATTATCCATCCAGTAAACTTCTACTTCTGCATCAACAGTAAAATCCTAATATAAAGTATATATAAGATTTTAAAAATAAAAGCGAAGAGCTCAAATAATGGGATTTGATCTATTGTACCATGTGTTTGGCAGACAGGATTAAAATTCCTCTAATTTTAAGATTCCAAATTACGGATACTAAAAAATAAAAAATTAAAAAAAAAAAAAAAAATTTAAATTAACTCGTTGTATGAGAATGATTGTTACAACCATTTAATGACGGTGACAATGATGAATAGTTCTGAGGTAAAAACGGCTTCTTACGGTGATGATTTTCATTGCTTTACAAATTATTAAATTAAATCGAAATATAAAAATAGTATTAAAAGAAAATTACCGCTCAGCACACGCATCACAGTCGACTGCTGCAAATGCTTTTTCACTCAACAGAACTAGTGTCAAAATCAATTGATTAAAAATGTTATGCATTGTTTTAATTATAATCTGTTTTGAATAAAATATACCGTATTATAAAAAAAAATATATTTTTCAGAAAATAATTAAACTAACTTACCTCCTCACTGAACTTGCTCCAATTGTTGTGGTGACATACAGTTCCGGTCTTCTTTTATAATAACTATTGTTTGGGTACCGCAGTAGAGGCAAGGGGTGGAAGAAATGAGAAAAAACTCACAACAACTAAACCTGGTAGCAACAAAACGTTTCTTTCTGTTGAGTTTATAATTATTTAATCCATAATCATTTTTCGTATATAATTTATATACGAATTTATTTCGTTCGTTACACGCGCTTGATATGTCAAAATAAGAGAAAATAAAAGGAAATAAGAGAAAATAAAAAGAAATAAGAGAAAATAAAAGGAAATAAGAGAAAATAAAAGGAAATAAGCAGAGAATTGATGCTTATATTTTTATAGAAATTGCACAGAATATAATTAACGTAAAAATTTCTGTACCTCTCTCACTGAACTGCTGCAACTTCTTTTCAGAACAACAGAACTATTAAATATCGTTTAACATTATTTTTGTTTCACTTTTAATTTAATGACTGGGTTTGGTTTAACGATAATAATTATTTTTTAATAAATTATTTCTCATTAGTGTTGATTTTTAAGACCAAGATACTAACCATCGATTTTTCTTTGTGAAAGCATTTTATTGGCTGCATCTCTTGTGACAGTGTGGAATCAAGATCGATATTGGAGAATATCATCCGACCCACCACGCATAAAACACGAAATACAACACAAAAATATACCGAGAATAAATTATGCAAATATAGTTTACTTTTACTTTATTGAATTTATTAACACTTACAATTGTAAATACTAAATATGCAAATATAAAATTATTTACATATCTTAGGCTTATTTTGGTCCATGTGCTTAGGGTTAACACAATGGTGATATCTTGGCGATCCTGAGGGATAAGGCCGACTTAAAGTTTGTCACAACCAAAAGAAACAAGATAGATTGATTGCATCTATGCAGGGAAGCTTAATACAATCAACACAAACATTAGGGGAAGAAAAGAGGTGTAAATGGTCAAGCCACAGCCACGTGACGACCTAAGTGGTTTTACCCATATTCCGCACTTTACACCACGCGTTATTTCTACATTAAGGGCCCAGGGCCAGAAATTGGGAAATAAACAACAGACGAGTTACTCATCGCAGCCCCGATCCAATGTCGTGTTGACCCCATGTTCACCTCATATTCACCTATTAAAAGGTGTTACTGAGTAACACAAACACAGGTGCCACAGGGATGTGCAATACATCGACTATATACATGTAACACACTATAAAGTATGGTTTTTAACACGCAACCCATAAAATGCTATGGTTATGTTACACTATACTTTAAATATCAATATATACTTGTACACTCAATACAAATACACATACCATCTAGGCAAATAATCACAGGCAAACAATATCACAGATCAAACAAGTTCAGGGTTTCAGTTCAGTATTTCACCTGTTTTGCATGAGCTTGTATACGGGGGCTTATAATAAGCGCGAATATGAATAAGCGCGAACTTGGAAATTATGAATACGCGTGAACGCGAAAACAATGAATAGGCGCGAATATGAATAACCGCGAAATATTTCGATTCGCGCTTATTCATATGCAGAATATGAATAACCGCGAATCGATTGTTATGGTTTTGTGCAATATGAATAAGCGCGAATTATGAATTTTTCCTGGGAAAAACTTGTACTTTGTTGTTTTTGTTTCGCGCACTTTGGTGACCGCTTTAACCTGTAACCTGTCTTGATGAGGTTGTTCGCAAATCAGGCGCCGCCGGCGCAAATGGGTTTTTTGGTGCATTTCGGTACTCTGTGCATAATTCGCGGTTATTCATATTCTCCAACGGGATGAGGCAGAATATGAATAACCGCGAAACAAAATTTTTCTGTGTTGCGATATGAATAAACGCGAAAAATTCCATTTCGCGGTTATTCATATGGTAACCATGAATAACCGCGATTGAAGAAGCACGAATTTCGAGTTCGCGTTTATTCATATTCGCGTTTATTATAGGGACCCCTTGTATACTCTGCTAATCTCCCACTAATCCTTATGGAATGTGTAGATAACAGAGCGGCCAATGGGTGATGCCGGTTGTGGAATGTTAATTACCACTTCCTGCATCATCCAACATTCTGATGTGGATTGGGACAAATAGTCAGTACAATATATAATTTATATATTTATTGACCATTACTTTGGTATTTATTATAAATAAGCGCGATATTTATTATCCACTTATTTATATTTACAGTCATAGTTCAAATATGCTGCCAAAGATGCAATAGCGCACTCTGGTGGAAATTCTTTACTATAACTACAGTTCGAGAAAATTTAAATAGGTTTTGGCTAGAACATTTGCATGATGAAGACAAAATAAGTGCAGATGGAACTTTATTTTTAATTCTGAAACAAAAGATTACAATTGTAAACATTAATATATTATACAAATCAGAAATATTTGTAATGGATTTCGAACAAAGGTGAGAAAAAGAGAAGAAAGCGTTATTGTTCACAACAAAGCCAGGGAATAAAAACAAGTTTTTTTTTTAAATCCATAATCTTATTTCGTTGCGTGCGTATATAATATGTGAACTAAGCAGAAATAAGGGATTCAAATTAAAAACAAGAAAATTGAATAATTCGAGTGTACCAAACAGTTCTGAAATTATTAAGCAAAAAATTCAGATTTACTTTCATTATGTTACATTTGGTGTTTGATAAATAATATAATTATTCAGTACATGTCGTGTAGAGAAGGTCCGTAACCGTGTCATGAAAATCCATAGAGTGTGTCACTCTAATAAAGTTTATGTAAATAGAAATAAAACGACCCAGAAGGCGATATTAAATATTAAGAAAGTTAATGGGAAAATAATTTTAGCCCAAAAATCAACTGTTTTGGATAAAAGGCTGCAATTGCATCTTTTTTTAGTTTTCTCATACATGTGCTTCGCCTGTGAAAGACATGATTTACAAAAATCAAATTAAATAATAAAATACAAAAAAAAAAAAAAAAAATTAACTTTTCTGTTAAACAGTCCTATTTTGTTGATTACTTTTCTCTTCGGTACTAAAAATATTTTGTTTCTTTGTTGTTGTGACTGTAGAGAACGTTTTTTTACAATTGTAAGCTAAAGCGTATTCCAATATGGAAGCAAAAGCCATGAAAATACACATAAACATCCAAATATCAATCGCCTTTACACTAGAAATAGGAGGCAAATTATTTTGTATTGAATTGAATTGAGCAGCCAAAGTGAGCAATGAAATTCGACCCAATGCCACTCTGGGCGCTGCTAATTCCACATCCAACCAAAAAGATATCCAAGAAAGCATAACAATCAGAACACTTGGAAGGAATATAAGAAGTACATTTTGTAAAAGTGTTCTTTCAAATGTGAATTTATAACTTAAACAAATAACTGAAAACATATAAAGATTTTAAAAAAATTATTATATAATACTATATACATACCGTATAATATTTTTCTTACATTTTGGTAGTTCAGTTTTGTTTATGTTACAATTATTTTCTACAACTTCTATTTGTTTAAGTTTGAATTCAGCTGGCATTGTCATTAGTTTTGTATCGAATAATTTATAGAATTGTTTATCTCCTTTGATGTCTAGATAAAATTCTCCAATCCAAGTCGCTGATGAAATAAATAATTTTTAAATGTAAATAATAATCAAAATCAGTTACTGGTTGCTACTTTGTTTGACATCTATGGTACAAACTTGAACATCGAACGGATATCTACTCAAATCAAAAATACAATTAAAGCTGATCTTCTTTCTAAAAAAATAATAATAATAAAAAACTGTGATGAGTACGGTACACAGTTTAGTTCAATTATAGTATGTACAGTAGCACATAAACAATGGTTCATTTGAAACGCAAATTTTTGTTTACCTAAAACTGTACATAGTCCACACTCCCTGATTCAAATTAAGAAGAGCAAGAGAATGCTCACGATGATCGACGATTAACCGGTCACACAGTTTGCAATTAGTAAATTCAAATTGAGGTTTATGCATTTTATCCGCTATATTTTTTGGTAACAATACGGCAGTATCGCCAATTTTTAATTTCTGTAGTTGACTTTCTGTCCAGTAGAGATTTAGTTCTGCATCAACACTAAAATCCTACAAATAAAACTACTTATTAATATTCAAACAAATATGTGCAAATGCATAAACAAGCAGACAAAACATATACTTTAAACTACCATATATTTCGGTGACAAAACTAAAATTCCTTTAATTTTGAGGTTCCAAGCGCAATATACTGCAAAATAAAATTCATTAAAATTTAATTGATTGTGTACATGTATTGTACATGTATAGCGTTGTTACTACCCCATGGCCATAACGAATCTAATGCCGCTGAATAATTTGCTGGTAAAAAATCTTCCTTTCGATTGTCATTGCTTTTCCATTGTGTAGTCAAATGAAATAAATAATTAAATGTAACATTAAATATAGAAATTAAAATATAGAATCAGAAAATTCTTACCGCTCAGCCCAGCACTGTTCGCAGCAGTTTGCTGCAATTGTTGTTTCACGTAACAGAACTAGTATTAAAATCAATTGTAGTAACATGTTCAGCTTCTTTTTTAATTGTAGACAATAATTTAGACTGAAAATTCTCTTTTTTTGACACTCAACTTGGCTACAACTTGTTTTACAGGCAAAAGAATATTAAAATTTTTAGTAGCATTTTGTCTTCCGGTCTACTCGATATTTGACTATTAATATGTTGTTGCTAAGAAACCAAAGCAGAAACCAATTGATACTCCAATCGTTTACTTGTGCTTCTAATATAATGTGACACTATTTCCGCATGTTATGGATGCCATGA
This sequence comes from Strigamia maritima, assembly GCA_000239455.1. Taxonomy (NCBI): domain Eukaryota; kingdom Metazoa; phylum Arthropoda; class Chilopoda; order Geophilomorpha; family Linotaeniidae; genus Strigamia; species Strigamia maritima. The sequence goes on from JH432100.1 coordinate 153,655, forward strand.
AAAAATAAACATATATTTAAAACATATTTTAGCATTTTAGTTTATAGAAAAACAAATGTTATTATTAATTATTTGTTTTTAACATTTTAACATATCTAAGTTATTCTCAATATAAAACATCAATATAAACAATTAATGTGAAATTGGTTGTGGAACAATAGAGAAATATCGGTGTAAAAAAGGTATATTGTCTGATGCCCCTTTCTTTTCAATTTAATTATTCATTCTATAATCTTTTTTCGTTATTTATTAATGCCATAATTGGTTTAGTTGCACGAGTATAATCTACAAAAATATCAATACAAAAGTGAAAAATTAAGAGAATAATTTTTAAATATGCAAAAATAACTAAATAATTTAAATAAAAAAAAAAAAATTGAAATTTAAACGAAAATCATTTCAATCACATAGAGAAATACCAGACTTTAAATCTTTCTGCTAGAAGCATTTTTACAAAAAAAATATTGTCATGCAAATTGTGTATTGCTAAAAGACTATTGGCCCATTCGCATACCCTATAGTCTATAGAAAAAGGACGCCCCAAAAAATAATATTAAAAATGAAAAATATTAATGGAAAAATTAGTTTTGCCCAAAAGTCAATTGATCTGAATCTGCTGCAACATTCATTATTTTCTTGGTGCAATTTCTGAATCTGCAATTTTAAAAAAAAAAAATTAGTTACGGTATATTTACAATAAAGAAACAAAGAAAGTATTACTTTTCCGCGATACGGTCTTAATTTGTTACTTGTTACTCGAGTGGAATGTCTCTTCCAATTATAAGCTAATGCATATTCCAATATTGACGCAAACGCCATCAAAATACACATAAACATCCAAATATCAATTGCTTTTACAGTAGAAACTGGTGGCAAACTATTTTGCACAGAATTGAATTGTGCAGCCAAAGTGAGCAGTGATGTTTGACCCAAAGCCACTCTGGGGGCTGCTAATTCCACATCCAACCAAAAAGATATCCAAGAAAGCATAACAATCAAACTACTTGGAAGGAATATAAGAAGAACATTTTGTAAAACGGTTCTTTCAAATGTGAACTCGTAACTAAAACAAAAACCTATAAAAAATAAAAAATTATTTGCACAAGTATAACCAAACCGTTGAATTTATTTTTCTTATATACCTGTTGTCAAACCATCAAGTTCAGCTTCGGATAAACTGCAATTAATTTCTACAACCTCAGCGTGTTTAAGTTGAAATTCTGACGGCATAGCCAATTGTTTTTTATCAATGTTTTTGTAGAATTCTTTTTCCTCATCAATAGTTATATTAACATCCTTAAAAATAAATGTTACTAAAAAAATTATATACTATATACTATTTTTTTTTAAAAATCGACTGAGATCCTATACTTAGCATAACATCTATGTGACAAATTTGTTCGTCAAAGGGATATCGACTCAAATCAAAAATGCAATGAAAATTGATTTCTTTTCTAAAAGGTAAAAACGACGACTTAGCGGCAATACCCACGAAACAAGAACAAGTCTAAACAACTTGTTCTTGGAAATATTTTTTATAAACATCGGAAATGTTGATTTAATATAAGAATGTCTTTTTTTAACAACGTTTTTTCAACATTCAAACATAACAAGATGTTGATTTAACATTAAACAAATGTTGTATATCAACAACCGATATTTCCACGGTTTGATTGTTGTTTCAGAGTGTTGATTTAACATCTAACGGATGTTGTCTACGAACACAACTTTCAAACATTCGATCGACTTCAAAAATGTTGATTCTGTTGGTATTTAGAATGCGTTATGTGACCGAGTATTATTTGTTCATGCATAGTTATATTTGTAATGCATCAATTGTATTTCATTTACTGTTTGCTAATGTGTTAGCTTTAAGTTTTGTTAACAGATGACATTGCTTCTCAGTTCAAGAAGCAGTGGCATCATGCAGCTCTGAGTCTGTGACATCACAACTCACAACTCACTCATCTGTTCTCCAAACAAGCCAAGATGGCTGCTAGCTAGAGTTCATGTCTGATTTTAAGTTATTTATAGTTTATTTATTATTTAATGATTAAATGGTTTGTTTTATTATTTTTACAAACCTGTGCTCATTCTTTAAATCAAATCACACTGACTGAGTCCATATGCATATCCAACTTCATCATCTCAACCTCAACTGCCCAGCAAATTCCACACATATCCACATGTTAGTTTTGGATATCAACAGATTCAACATTAAATCAATATCTTGTTTTGTTTTAATGTTGCGAATCTAACTCGTAAAAACTATCGGCGAGAGCGCGCACACGGATTCGTTGAATTCGAAATTCAGGTCGAATCTCATTGGTCGGCGCGCCTATTGTTTTGATTATTTAGCACCATGAAAAACAGCCAAAAATAAATTTGTGTTTTATTCACCTCTGTAACAATTAGTCGTCAGAGCGAGCCACTCCACCGGAATTCCAAAATGGCGATGGTGAGATGTTTCACAAGATTTCATGAGATTCCACAAGATTTCACAAGATTTCTCAAGATTTCGCAAGATTTCACGAGAATTACATTCGTTTGGGTATTTCGTTAAAATCTCGTGAATCCTGGGGAATCCCGAAAAATTTTGCGAAATCTCGCAGAATCTCATGAAATTTCATGAAATCTCGTGAAATCTCGTGAAATAAAGATATAGATTTGTTGTTGTTGTAGTTTTCTCGTTAGATTCTCTTCTACCACTCGCGCTAGTGATTGTCGAAACAGCTTGCAACCATTCATTTTTTTACTCATTGATAAAACCACTCGTGCATCTAAAAATTGGGCTTAGTACAAAACATGGAGCCTCATGTGATTCATTGAGTGCTTCAATTTCAATTTCCAGTCCACTTTACCTAGGCTAGGTTAGAACATGAAAAAAGTGAACTGGAAATTGAAATTGGAGCACTCCATGGGTCACATGGGGCTCTGTTATGTCGTGAACTAACAATGAGGTGGAGAAAATCAAGGCAGCATGGCAGCACGTTGGCTAGTGGAAAATAAGACTAATTTTTATTACAGGAAGTACAAAATATATATACAGGACAGGTGGCGCTGTTGCAGGTGAACAGCCAATAAGAGAACAGCTAACAATTGGGTAGCTAAAAGGTGGAAACACAACAGGGCTCCATGTTTTGAACCAAGCCTAAAAATTGCGACCAGAATAAACCACTCGTTCCCTGCGGGCACTCGTGATTTATTCAAGTCGCAATTTTTGATGCACTCGTGATTTTTACCGAGTAAAAAAATTCATTGTTACAAGCTTATTTCGACAATCACAGTAGCGCTTGGGGTATTACAACTGAAAAAATGTTGATAAAAAAAGACATTCTTATATTAACTCAACATTGATGTTTATAAAAAATATCTTCTGAATGTTGTTTAGACTTGTTCTTGTTTCGTAGATATACATATATTACTCAAATATAAAATTATTTTACCTAAAACTGTAAAAAATTCTTGGGCTACCGTTAATTAATATCAGCTTTACAGGATGCTCATTAGGATTGATGATTTCTCGACCACAAGCTTTGCAATTGGTAAATTTTGTACGTGGAACAAATAGTTTATCCGTTACCTTTTTTGATAAAATCTTAGCAGCCACCTCCATACCAAAATTTTTAAAACTTATTTGTTCATCATTCCAGTTAGTGTTTAGTTCTATATCTACACCAAACTTCTAGAGACCAATCAAGTGTTTTATCTTTATTAGAGGGTTTGCGCAGATCACAATTACATATATATACCCATGAACGTACAAACACACAAATTAAAAACTAAGGCTCATTCACAATGGACGCAAGCACAATGAGCCAAAATTTTGCATGCAGACTGTATGCACGTCAGTTGCATGCAGTTGCATGCGTAGTTTGCATGCAAAAGCTATACTTCAATAATTAGAAATATTACAAGCTTTTTCGTACGTGAAATGTGACGTATGATGCATAGCCAATCAAAACGAATCTTTTATGATTTCTCCCAGTTAATCACATCCTTCGAATCACTTGTTGAGCCATTTTGTCTCAGTAGGTGTGATGTCATTCTACTTCCCAGTGACTGAACATGCTCAGTAGACTTAAAATGTGATTAAGTTCAGAACTACCGTATGTTCACAATGATGTAAACAACTTTCGTACAAAAAAAACAGACGAGTCAATCGTTGCGTGCAACGATTGACTCGTTGCATGAAAGCTACGCATGCATTGTGAACCAGGCTTTATACGTTTGAACGTTCATACGTTTAATACGTGATGAGTGTTTGCGCAAACAAAAAAATCACATAACAACGCGTGTCAATCGATTCAAATTGCACCTGATTCAAATACCCGTTGCAGTCAATGGTGGTGGTGTAATGATGGTGGTGTGTTGGTGGTGGTGGTTTGTTATTTTCACGTTCTCGGCCTTTACAGTATCATTGCAACATCATTTTTGCAAATGGCAGCTTACAAAAACAAGACGCTTACAAAAACAGAAGCTAACAAAAACGAAAGTTTACAAAAACGAAAGCTTACAAAAACGGAAGCTTACAAAAACAGAAGCTTACAAAAACGGAAGCCTACAAAAATGGAAGCTTACAAAAACAGAAGCTTACAAAAATGGAAGCTTACAAAACGAAAACTTACAAAAATGGAAGCTTACAAAAACGGAAGCAAGCCGATTGCTTTGTTATGCGCATGCGCATAACAATATGTTCCTACGCCTAAACGTATCAACCAACGTATAAATTCAATTCTAATGCTGGAGACACACTAGACGCGAATCGCGCAAATCACATCGCTTTGCGATTTTGAATGACCCCAAAAAATTGCTCCTGATTGGCTGCGATTTAGAATCGAAATCAAAAAAGTATTGGCAGCATGTACTTTCAAAATCGCTTGGCAAAAGGCGATTTTAACGGGAAATAAGCGGATTTAAAATCGGAAAGTGACGCGATTTGCGCGATTCGCGCCTAGTGTGTCTCCAGCATTACGTCGATCTGTACATTTTAACCATCACGTATCAACGAATCTACGTATGAAACATACATTGATATACGTTTGTGCAAATTTTATTTGCGCAAACCCTCAAATTAATAATTGAATTATGACAAATAAAAATCACCTTACCATGTCTTTAGATGATAACTGTAAAATCCCTTTAATTTTAAGATTCCAGTCCACATTTACTATAAAATAAACCGTATTATTATTATTATTATTGAATTTATGTTTAATTTGCTTTATTATTGTGTAACAACCGCTCATTGCATTCACGGATGAATAAGTTGATGGTAAACTATATTCTTCTCCATTATCATTACTATAACGGAATAATGAAATAATGAAATAATATTGCACCATTCTTGACAGTACTAACTGTACTTACCTCTGATCGCTGTTTTCTGTAACTTTTTTTGCACAGAGCAGAACTATTAAAGACAAATGGCATAACAATCCTTTTGGCTTCATTTTAAAACTACCATACCCTCAAACAAACCAATAAAATATAATAATAAAACAATACAATGGAACTTTTAAGATAACCAAGGCAGTTTGCGGCTGCTATACAACTACAACGTATTTACCACAAGTGAATAGATAAAAGAAGTCAATAATAACATTGCAGTTTTTTATTTTTAATAATGGGTTTGTTCAACAAAACAACAATAAAAAAAATTCTATGAAACCAAGCTAGATATTTTCTTTTGAAAATTTGTGGTTAGTTATTGTTGCTTGGTCACACCTACAAACCATGATTGATTTCAAATTTTTGCAAGTTTTGTTAGTAACATGTCTTGTTTGTTTTAATTTTAACTTGAATAATTTTTACCTCTGAGCTGAGAGACACTGAACTTGCTACGATCAATATCTATATCTTTTACTACAGAGAACTATATTAAAAGTTAATTGTTAAAGGTCAAGTGCAATCTAAAATTTAATTTTAATATGTGAAAGAGTGTTAACAATAACATGTATTTCATTTTTTTAAATAATTTATTGTTGAATATTCATTATTATACAGTTTGCGTTGTTACGAGCGTGATTTTTTTATTCACGAATGTTGAATTAATACGAGATTTTAAAACTTAATCTTGTATTTAATTTTTACCGAGTTTGCGCTTTCATGAACGTAATTTTTTTAATTACGAATGTTAGATAAATACGAGATTTTAAAAATAAATCTCGTATTTAATTTAACGTTCGTATTACGAACGTACGAGATTTATTTTCCAATTCGTTCGTATATAAATTGTTAATACGAATGCACTGCACATGCGCAGTGTGCACAAAACTCCGCACATGCGCATTGTTCTGCAATTTGAAGCGAATGCGGCATCCATCTTGATTTTCATCAGCTCGTTGTATTTTCGGTAGGTGTTTAGTCATCCAGGTTAGTAATTTGTTTGCAACTAACTATTTTTTATACAAACATGTCATTAAACACACATAATTTACACATTTTCAACTGGAACATTACAATCTTTGAGCAAGCCATGTTTCTCGTTCATTTGTTTATTTTGTTTTGTTTGTGTTTGATTGTTTGTGCAAGCACAATCTGAAACAATTTTAATAATTACGAGACACGAAATTATTAATAAAAATAAATTTATTTTATATTTATTAATTATCTCGTGTCTCGTAATTAAATCTTGTTTGTGAAAGCGCAAACTGTCTATTGTATAAGCAAAACAATGTCTAGTTACAGCTAGCACAGGTGGCTAGTAAGGAGTGACTAGTAAGGTGGTCACTAAAATATAAAGTAAACAAATAGTGAAATGAGAGAACACAATAGCTATACAAATCACATTCAAGTTTTAAGATAAGTATGGTAACCATTGCATACATTTATTATATTTTTCACATAGCATGTACAATAGGTGCACTCAATCAATGAAAAATACAAGTACTAAAAAAAAAACTCAGTTTCCAAAACATTGCAAGAAACTCCTCTTGGCCAGAGCCTTTTCCCAGCAATTTTTTAATACACTTAAAAAAATAATTCAAAAAATGACCGTAAAAGGGCATAAACAAAGATGAACACACAAAAAACGAACATTAACGAACAAAAAACGATTATAAACGATCATAAACGATCATAAACGATCATAGTTTCTGGTGGTTTTTTGTATTAATGTGCAAGCAAACAGGCTCCAACCAATGGGAGTTTCTCACAATGTTTTGGAAATGGAGTTTAGTACATTCAGTTTCTTTTTTTGCAATGCATACAGTATAATGCCTATACTTACAGTTAGTTAATAACGGGTCATCTAAAAAGTTTATTTCCCGTTCAGCTGTTTTTAGATGCTTAAAATGATCTTTCTGTGATGGTAAATAACTAAAACTTAAAACTTAAAACTAGTATAAACAAGCGTATTTTTACTATTGTAAATCACTTGATTTACGCCAAGTATTTACATAAATAGAGTTCCCCAGAAAACGATGTTAAAAATAAAAAATATTAAAGGAAAAATAATTTTTGCCCAAAAGTCAATTGATCTGAATCTTCTGCAGTATTTATTATTCTTCTGGTGCAGTTTCTGTACCTGCATTTAATAAAATTAATTATTTTAATTAATAAAATTAAATAAAAAAAAAAAGTATCACATTTTTGTAAGGTCCAATTTTGTTACGTTGTTGTATCCAATGTTTTTCACAATTGTAAGCTATAGCATACTCTAATATTGATGCAAATGCCATGAAAATACACATAAACATCCAAATATCAATTGCTTTTACAGTTGAAACAGGTGGCAAATTATTTTGCACAGAATTGAATTGAGCAGCTAAAGCGAGCAGTGAAGTTTGACCCAATGCCACTCGAGGCGCTGCTAATTCAACATCCAACCAAAAAGATATCCAAGAAAGTATAACAACCAGACTACTTGGGAGAAAAATTAGTAATATATTTTGTAAAATTGTTCTTTCAAATGTGAAAATATAACTGAAACAAAAACCTAAAAACAAAACAAAAATTTCTAATAAAAAAAAAAAATAAAAAAAAAATAAAAAATTGAGTGAAATTTTTTCTACCTGTTGAGTATTCTTCAAAATCGGATGAAACACAATCAATTTCCACAACTTCGACATCACGTTTAAGTTTAAATTCTGAAGGCAGTGTCAATTTTTTTTTATCAAAATTTGCGTAGAATATTTTTTCCTTGTAAATTGACAGATAAATTTCCTGTCCATACAAAATTACTAAAAAAAAAAAATATATATATATTTTCAAAATCAAACACCGTTCCCCGAACGGCTCGTAGCTATAACTTCTATTTCCAGTCCACTTTACCTAGTAAGGTGAAGCCAGCCCGCCGCAGGCGTTAGGCTAAGTCATAGGAAAGGTGAACCGGAATTTGAAATTCATTCGGGGAAATAGCCTTGGCGAAGAAAATATACAAGCTACTTACTTAGCATTACATCGATGCGACAAATTTGTACATCAAATGGATATCGACTCAAATCAAAAATACAATTAAAACTGATTTTTTTCCTAAGAAAAAACAATATAAGAGTATACTAATCCGAAAGGAATCCTACTTCCCAGACCCGAGTAATCAAAATCCAAATTTCTTTATACCTAAAAGTGTAGACAATGATATAATTAGACAAACTGCGGACACAATGCTCATTTGGATCGATGATTAACCGGCTACAAGCTTTGCAATTAGTAAACTTTAAAAATGGTAAAAATAGTTTATCTGCTATCTGTCTCGATAAAATTTTAGTAGAAAATCTGTCAAAAGTTTTATTCACTTTTAATTGCTTATCTTCCCAATTCGTATTTAGTTCTACATCAACACCAAATTCCTATCAAATCAAATTAAAAAATATAAAATCCCAAATAATATAACGACTATGTAAGAAATAAAAAATTCAGTATAAACACCATATCTTTAGATGAGAGTAGCAAAATTCCTTTAATTTGAAGATTCCAATTTACAGATACTGTAAAATTAAACTTATTACAATTTAATTCATTATGGAATTGTCACTTTTACAACCTTTCATCGGATTCATCGCTGAATAACCTGGCGGTAAAATGTTTTTTTCTCCATTAGCATTGCTATATGCAATAGAACAAAATAAAGACCCAATAAAAACTGATTTGAATATACTGCATCTATTATAAATAAAAATAAACTATTTTGTACCCTGACAGCACTTACCCTTGATTAGTGTTTTCTGCAACTTGTTTTGAAAAAAATAAAACTAAAGTCAACAGAAACAACAACTCGTTCTGAATCATTTTACAAACTAGTTTGTTCCAAAGCAATAAAATGTAATGAAAATACGGCTTTTACGCCACAGAGCTAGAGTTTGCAGTTACTTCAACTTTTGTATACGGATAGAAGTCAATAACAACCGTCGTATATGCTTTTTTTTCTAAAAAAAAAAAACGTTGAATAAAAACTGCAACAACAAAAAATTCTTTATAAATTATAATCAATCCATCGTTTTGATTTTATTCTTTCCAAATAAATTTTTTGTTGTTGACACAGTGTCACTGACACAAGTAAAGACATACAAAACCAGCATTTCTTTGCTTCTTGCAATATTTATTTGTTTATGATTTAATACATGTACGGTTTCGGTTTCGAAAAGAAAGTAAAGTACAAAAAAGAGAGATGTATTGACTAGCTGTCTGAACCATGTATACACTAAGATATGTATAATGCATGATAAAGAAACACTACAACAACAAGAACAACAACAAAGAATGTGCCCACGAAACAAGAACATGTCTAAACAACATTAAGAAAATATTTTTATAAACATCTGTTGGCTTATCAACAACCAATATTTCCACTGTTTCATTGTAGTATCAAAATGTTGATACAATATCTAATGAACATTCATTCCGCTGTTGATTGTTGTATCAAAATATTGATACAACAATCAAACAGTGGAATTATCGGTTGTTGATAAGCAATATTTTTTAATGTTATGTTATCTTGTTATGTTTGAATGTTGAAAAAATGTTGATAAAAAAAACATTCTAACATTGTTTTTCTGAATGTTGTTTAGACATTTTCTTGTTTCGTGGGTGTTTAGTTTAGGCTGATATCTTGGAAACCGTAAGAGATCCATCATTTCTGACTGCACCAGCATCAGCATCATTTTATCGCTAAACTGACCTAAGTTCTGCCCTTAAATCTGGATTTAAGGCCAGAAACTACGTCGGTTTAGCGATAAAATTTTGGTCAATTTTAGCAAAATCAGTTGTTTTGCTCATAACTTTGGATTGAAGAAATGCAGTAAAGTAAAATCAAGTTTCACTTCAAGATGTTGATGCATATTAACAGGGGGTTTGCGCAGATTACAAAAACGTATAAATTAAAAAGTTATGCGTTTGTACGTTCATGCGTCCATGCGTCTACATTGATACTTGATGGGTGTTTGCGCAAACAAAAAAATCATCGTAACAACGTAACAACGTCGTGTCAATCAATCTGAAACCTGATTCAAATACCTGTTGCAGTTAACAGTGGTGGTGTGTTGGTGGTGGCGGCAGCGATGGTTTGTTATTTTCACATCCTCGGCTTCTAATACTGCTTCCTCGGTCCCTACCGTGTCGTTGCTCGTCATTTTTGCAAATGGCGGCTTGCAAAAACGGAAGCAGGCCGATTGCTTTGTTACGCCTGCACATAAGAATACAGTTCATACGTTCATCGCCTAAACGTGTTAGAGGATTTGCGCTGATCCCAAAAACGTATAACGTTATATAACTCTTGAAATGTGGAATCACATTCTTAAGTGAAAGCAAAGAAGAATTGCTTTAATTAATTATTACACAAGTAACATAGAATTTCCTATTTCTAGTTAAACTCCGTTTCCAAAACATTTTAAGAAACTCCCATTGGCTAGAGCCTTTTCCCAGCAATTTTTTAATGCACTTAAAAAATAATTTAAAAAATGACCAAAAAAAATAATTAAAAAAGGGCACAAACGAACATAAACAAACATAAAACGAATATAAAACGACCATAAACGATCATAAAAATGACCATATATGGTAGTATTAATGTGCAAGCAAACAGGCTCCAACCAATGGAAGTTTCTCGCAATGTTTTGGAAACGAAGTTTAGTAGCTATTTGTTTTATTAATATTTTTACACTACATGTAATTTTCCATTTCAGAGTAAAGAAAAGAATTCTTTTCTATTATCGGTATACTCTATTTTAATATCAAATTAATTGCACAGATAATAGCAATATTGAGCAGGTAGACCATTAAAGGAGTGCTGTTGTCATAGTACATAATTAATAATTTGTAATTACTAATTTTGCTAAGATATGAAGTAAAATGTAAATTGTATTAATAACAAATATATGATGTTTGATTACGTAATCAAACATTTGATTTCTTCACTTGCTAAATATATTTGTAAAGTACAGAATTCCCCAGAAGGCAATGTTAAATAATAAAAAACAAAATGGGAAAATAATTTTTGCCCAAAAGTCAATTGATCGGAATTTTCTGCAGCATTTTGTATTCTTCTGACACAGATGATTAACCTGCATTAAAAATGATTTACAAATTACAGTATTCAAAAATAGATAAAGACAAAAGCATATTACTTTTTTCGAGTACCGGTATGGTTCGATTTTGTTACTTTGCTGAGTGAAACGTCTTTGACAATTGTAAGCTAAGGCATACTCCAATATTGATGCAAATGCCATAAAAATACACATAAACATCCAAACATCAATCGCTTTCACAGTAGAAACTGGTGGCAAACCATTTTGCACAGAATGGAATTGCGCAGCCAAAGTAAGCAGTGAAGTTTGACCCAAAGCCACACGAGGCGCTGCTAATTCAACATCCAACCAAAAAGATATCCAAGACAGCATAACAATCAAACTACTCGGAAGGAAAATAAGGAGTATATTTTGTAAAATTGTTCTTTCAAATGTGAAAATATAACTAAAACAAAATCCTAACCAGAAAAAAAAAAAAATTATAATAAAAAATAATTAAATGCTTTTTCTTCTTACCCGTTGAGTATCCCTCATATTCAACTTCAGAATCAAGGCAAGGAATTTCAACAACTTCTGTTTGTGTAAGTTTGAATTCAGATGGCATTGCCAACCGGTCTTTATCAAAGTTTTTGTAGAATAATTTTTCTTTCTCGATAGGTATGTTAACATCTTGAAAAATAAATTTTACTAAAAAAAATAAATAATATATAATAATATATATATATATATATTATTTTTTTTTAAAAAAATGACGAAAGTCCTACTTAGCATAATATCAATGGTACAAATTTGTACATCGAATGGATATCGACTCAAATCAAAAAGACAACTAAAACTAATTTTTTTCCTGAAATAATAAGAATAATTACTTACCAAACTCTCATGAATAATCTCAAAGCTCAAATTTACCTAAAACTGTATAAAACTATAGATTTTGACAAGAGGCGGACAGAATGCTCTTGAGGATTGATGATTGAACGGCCACACGCTTTGCAATTGGTAAATTTTACAAATGGTAAAAACAATTTGTCTGTTACGATTTTTGGTAGAATTTTAGAAGACAAAACAAATGTATTATTCATGTTTAATTGATTATCTATCCAGTCAATGTTTAGTAGTGTATCTACACCAAACTCCTAGCGAGTAAAAATATAACTAGTAAATACTAAATAAGAAACCAAGAGTGCATTTATAAGACTAAGCATGTAAATATTCAGAATGGGGGCTTTTCAATTTTATTCACCTAAAAATCCATTAATTTTTTGTAATTAATCTAAAGTTTTTATCCACTGAGTTTTTTCATCTTTTGGCGAATAATGTTGAAAACAACCCCAGTTATATATTACACTTATATATTACAGAGTATTTTACATCAGTAGATAATTATTATTAAATTATTAGAAAATTAGCTAATAAAAATATTACCATGTCTTTAGAAGACAGTAGTAAAATTCCTTTAATTTGAAGATTCCAATTTACAGTTGCTGTAAAATTAAATGCATTATTATTATTATTTATTATTTATTATAAACTTGAGTCATTGATTGTCTCAACCTTCCTGATAATTCGTCGCTGAATAATCTGGTGGTAAAATGTTTTCTTCTCGATTATCATTGCTTTTTATTACAAAGAAATAAAACTCCTAAACTTATTATATTATATTGTATTATATTGTATTATATTGTATTATATTATATATGACAGCTGGTTTAGTATCATTTAATTGCAGAATAATAAAAATAGAATTTCTTACCTCTGGTAGCTGTTTTCTCTAACTTCTTTTGCACAGAGCAGAACTATCAAAGTCAAATGGCTTAACAATCCTTTTGGCTTCATTTTAAATCAACTTTCAAACAAACTAATAAAAATAAAATATAATAATAATACAACTTTTAAGATTCTTACCTCAGCTCTACAGTTTGCGGCTGCTATACGACTAAAACAAGATAAAAGTCAATAATAATAATAATAATATTGTACCGTAGTTTATTTTTTAAAGTCAATAATAATATTGCAGTTTTTTTAATAATGATTTTGTTCAACAAAAGAATTCTATGAAACCAAGCTAGATTACTTTTTTTGAAAATTTGTGGTAAGTTACAAACCATTATTGATTTCAAATTTTCGCGAGTTTTGTTTATTTCTGATTTTATGTATTGTTTGGTGTAATTGTATAATGTATATAATATATATACAAGTTTAAATTACAGAAGAAGAAAAAATAATTAAACATTCTTACCTTTGAGTTCTGATACGAGCAATGTGCTCTTTCTGCATTTATTTTTTTCATCCACGCAATAGCAATGCTGTTTGGTTAGTAGTTTGATTCACTAAAACTATAATTTTACGTAAAAAAATTCAGTATAAATTAAGCTAGCGTGTAATCTCATCATTTCAAATTTTCAGTTACCAAGAGACACATACACACACCCAAATACACATTAACACACATACACATACACACAAAAAATTGATTAATTTTTTTTTTGAAATTTGTTTATACTTATCATGTACGATATCTTAATCAACTCATTTCGTGTCTTAAAAATTCAATAAAAAATATTTTCTAGCTTTATTAAATGTTAACATATAACTTATACAATATTTATTGTTTTAAAAATTAAATGATGTTGTGTAACATTAGCCAGAAAAAATATTTCAGCAGGGTACAGTAGGCCAAACCATAATAGTAGTACCATTACCGTATTTTGTCGATTAACCCTTAAAGCCCCATCGTATGGCACAATTGTGCCCAGCTGCAGTTGTGAATACAAAATTTTTTAAAAAATTTTTTAAAAATCTGAAATTTACAGTAGCTGTTAAGAATATGAATTTACATTTTCTGAATTAATTTGATAAAAAACAGACAGAAAATAAAAAAGTTATTGTCAAAAGAAAAAATCGTCCCCTTAAATTCCCAGCTTAAGTTTTTTGTTCTTGTCACTGCAAATTTTACTCTAGTGAGAGCGCTTTTAGAATATTGCGCCCCCTATATATAAACTAACACAGCATTAACCCTTCATCTTTGAAACACATGGTCAATTGAGTTAATGTGGGATTAATTGTAATTTAAATTAAGTTAATAAAGATAATTGTTATTATAAAATAAATGATTAAAAACATCTTGCATGTTGTTTAAAACAACATTTTGATCGCATGTCTTCATTTTCACAGTTGGTGACACCTAGTGTAGGTTAGTAAAACCATAGTAATTGCACTAAAGCGCTTCAAAGTAGAGACTTCAAATGGGCACAATTGTGCCCATTAATCGGGCTCTACGTTGTTCTAAAATTTCAGGGCTTTGAGGGTTAAGGACCGCGGCCTTTATTACAAATTGCGGCCGAGGGGTGTAAAACGTGTGTTTAATCGATTTTAATGTATTTAATACGTGCAAACGTAAAAACGTATTAAAAGCGTTTGAACACATGTTTTACAACGAGAATTTCTGGACCAAATCTAGGCCTATTTTTCCAAATTCGACTTATACGCGAGTCAAAGAAACAAACATTTTTTTTTTAGAATTTTACAAATCACGTTCGTTCAACATGCAAGCCACCCCATAGGCTACCTATAGGGTGGCCTGAACGTTGAACTTGAACGAACGTGATTTGTGAATACCGTATATGGTCCCGTATAAAGTCGAGGATTTTTGAACCAAATCCTGGTATTTTTCTTCCAATTTGACTTATACGTGGGTTTTTGACCCGTTTTAAGTCGAGGTCGACTTATACGCGACGTACGTTTTAAGACAAAATTTAGATTTTTATGTCTAAAACTCATGACGCCCGGTTTGTACGGTACATCAAAATCCTACAAAATATAAAACTCAAAAAAAAAAAGTTACTGCAAAATTTAAAATTCAAAATTAATTAATTTGATTCATTATGAAGGTTACGACCATTTATCAAATCTGTCACCGCTGAATAAGCTGGTGGCAAAATGCTTTCGTTTTGATCATCATTATTTTAATTTAATGTTTTCATGTGTCATTTTTGACAATTTTTTTTTTAAAAACTGAAAATAATCCCATTCCAGCACATGTGGTAATGCTATGAATCCCTACTAAAGCATCGACTACTTGCTCCATCCCGGTCACGCAGCCCTAACGTTAAAATTCTCATAGAGTGAGCGATCCAGTCTTTCTTATTCATATCATTGGTTACGACAAAATAAAACATAAAAAAAAAAATATTTTTGTTTGGTTACAGTAATTTAATTCCTACCCTTGATTGTCGTTTTCGGCAACTTCTTTTGCAGAGAAAATAATTATTAAAAGTCAATTGTAATAACATTCCGTTCTGCCTCATTTTAAAAACAAAGTTTCATTTGAATATAACCGTAATATAACCACAGCTTTTAAAATCGGTTTAGTTCAGTTACAAGAAATAATTTAATTAAAAAATTCCTGCCAATTACATACTATATATTTTCGGACTACACTTTTACTAACATATAGGTTCGTTCAATAAAATAGCAATTTTTTTTTTTTTTTTTTTAAAAAAATTCAAGCAAACATTATATTTGTAGTTATTTGTGTAAGGAATGGAGGAGACAATAAGATGCCACCATGAGTTACAGTAGAACAGGATATGACTAATATTTAATTACAGGATGAGATAATACAAGTGTTGGTGAGCCATTGCTCCACCAGATGGCGATAACATGCGATAATGGAATCTTCCACTCCTACAATATTTTGTAATTTTAAAGCTGCTGTTACCAGGAAACACATTCACAAATAGAATAATTTTGTAGTTTGGCCATGACATCGGATACCTTATTAAATCAACATTGTTGTGTGTATTGATTTTTTTTGATACAATATTTTTGTACTGTTAAAAAGTTTATCCAGAAATCAATTGCCAGCAAGCCTCTGCTGTCAAACTGTGCTATTAAGGCTAAACGTCAGCGTTATACGTTATACGTTATACGACAGCGTAATACTTTTTTATACTTTTTGTTGGAAAACTTTTTCTTTCATCATTGTGTATAGTTGCCAATATTTACCCTATCTAAAGTTAAAAATCCTTCCAAATTTGGAAATTTGAAAAATGAAAATTTGTCGATCTGCGATTGTTGAAGATTGCATTAGTATTCATCTTTAGTATTTTCCAGTCAAAGTATGACATTCCCCACTGTAGCAAATTCATTTCCAAAAGTTATTATTTATTTGGCTAATTTTTCTGAAGAGAAAAATAAAATAAATCTGTTTTTTCCTTGCATTTTACATTGAGCATATTTACATTTCATTACCAGATATATTGTTGTCACCATTCATCACTGCCATGGAGAAACATCATCAAAAAAAAAAAAAAAAAAAACACTGAAAGGTATAATATTTTTGACCTATATTGTTTGTAATTATTCATTGTTTTAAACGTTTTGCGAAATATAAACGTTTTTTAATTTTTACGTACCGTAATAAAATACATTTTACTTTTTACCACAAAAAGTATTTTTTTTTTAATATTTTTTTTGTACGTTTCACCTCTGGAAAAAATTATCAATATGAGTATGAGGTTTCTAATTAAAAATAGTTGCTAATTGAATTAATTACGCAATAATAATATTGAGCAGGTCGACCATTGTAACAATTTTAAAATTATAAATTATATTGATAAAAAAAATAATCGATAGTGTAGTTCTTCACTTTTAAAACGTATTCGTGAAGTACAAAATCACCCAGAACGTAATAATAAACGAGAAAAAAATTGTAGGGAAAATAATTTTTGCCCAAAAGTCAATTGATGTGTTGCAGCATTGATTACTCGAATCGTGTGAATTTTTCATCTGCATAAATATAAAATAAATAATTTTCTGTAAGTTTTTTTTAAAAAAAAAAAATTACCTTTATGATAGACCCTGCTGTGTTGCTAAAGAGTTGCTGATGCTGATGTTTTTTAAAGTTGTAAGCTATAGCGTACTCTAATATTGATGAAAATGCCATGAAAATGCAAGCAAACATCCAAACATCAAGCGCTTTTACAGTTGAAACCGGTGGCAAACCATTTTGTACTGAATTGAATTGCGCAGCTAAAGATAGCAGTGAAGTTTGACCCAATGCCACTCTGGGCGCTGCTAAATCCACATCTAACCAAAAAGATATCCAAGACAGCATAACGATGAGAATACTTGGAAGGAATATAATTAGTACATGTTGTAAAATGGTTCTTTCAAATGTGAATACATAACTAAAACAAAAACCTAATAAAAATAAATAATAATAATTAATTAATTAATTAATTAAATAATTAAATAATTAATTAATTATTTTCTTACTTCTTTTTTTTCTCTGGAAATATGAATCAGCAGTGCAATTAATTTCTACAACTTCTATCTTTCTAAGTTTGAATTCAGATGGCATTGTCAATTTTTCTAAGTCAAAATTATTATAAACTTTTTTTTCGTCTTCAAGAGGTATTTTAACGTCTCCGTGCACTTCAGCTACAACATGATGTAAACAAATATTTCTTTTTAAGAAAATAATATTAAAAAAAGAAAAAAAAAAAATAGAAAAAAAATTCACGTACAATGCAGGATATCAATGGAACAAATTTGTACATCAAATGGATACAAACTCAAATCAAAAATACAATTAAAGCTGACCTTTTCTCTGAAACAAGTAAGTTATAAAATTAGTTTGCAAATTATGTACAGTATGTCAAGTTTGTTTACCTAAATGAGTACCAAATTCTTGACTCTGCAAAAATTAGATCACGTCGAGTAGGATCGATGACTATCTCTGCACAAACTTTGCAATTAGTAAACTCCAGAAGTGGAAAAAACATTTTATTGGTTAATTTCTTTGGTAAAATTTTATATTCATCAGCATTTTTATTCTTTAATTGATTATCCAACCAGGTGGTGATTAGATGCATGTCAACAGTAAGCTCCTAAAAAAAATATATATTTATAGTGAACTTAAAAATAAGTTTTACAAGTTAGTACCGATAAATCGATTCAAAACACATCCAACTTGTTTTTTAATTACATTTCCACAAACGATTTTTACGTCATTTTAATTTTAATAATGTCATGCAAAAAAATAAGAATTACCATGTCTCTAGATGACAGTATTAAAATTCCTTTAATTTTAAGTTGCCATTTCACACTCACTGTAAAATTAAACATATTTGATAATTTAATTCATTTTAGATATACGTAAATAATTATTCTAACAACCATTAATAACGGATGACGCCCCCGAATAATTTGATAGTAAAAAGTTGTTATTCCACTCATCATCGATGGAACTTCGTGTTGCGGCACAATAAAAAGACAAAATGTTGTTGTACATGACAATTATTAGAAAATAATTCGATTTAAATTGCTTACTTTTGACACTCGCATGAATCTGAATAAACATTTTTTACAAACAACAGTACGATAAAACTCATTTGTAGTATCATTCTGTTCCCTTTCTTTTCACTGTTCATTGCCACTCAACAGAAACAACAATTTAACCCAATAAAATCCGTTATGATATTGCTTCCATTCCAGTTCGTGTGTTCATTTTAAATTCGCTGTTACCAAGTGACAAATGAGAAAAAAATTGATTTTCTTCTAAGTACCTTACGTCAAGCATGAAATGAAATATCCTTCTAATTTCCCAAACAAACGACCTACTTACGGATTTTCCATTGATCTAATGTAAATTATAACGCTATAACGTTATAACGCTCATTAAAAAAAAAAAACTAAACGTCATGTCATGAATTTGCAAGAACACACTTTTAAATTAAAAATTTGCACATTTGCACGTTTGCCGAGATGATAAAATATATTTAAAAAAAGAAATTTCTTTTTGCAAAGAACTTTTCCTTGACTCGCACAGGCGCACCTAACAATTTACCATCGACTTCCAATTGTATTAAACATGACTGAAATTTGACAAAATACATTTGAATTGAACTTTATTATAAAACTTAATGACTACGAGTATACAATAAATGAAAGATTTTTTTTTATGATTTAGTGTTCTTTGTTTGTTTGTTTGTTTCTTTATATTTTTATTTATTTATTTATTTTTTTTTTTAAAGCAAAGTCAAACTTTTTAAAATTTTTCTTTTTACAAAACTCAAGTGAACACTGCACCAATCAACTGTAATAAGAACGATGCAGGGATTGTACTATACGATTATATATACACTATAATATTTACATTCAACTATTACTTTGTAAAAAAAAACTCTTCACAAATGTAAATAGTTAATTTTTTTTTTTTTTTTTTTTTTTTAAATTACAAATGATAAATTCTCACTGACAGAATTATCTATACAAATTCAAAGTACAATTACAAAATAGCAGACGAAATTCCACGAATATTTCTAACTATCATTTGTTGCATGTAAAAACAGCGACTTTAAAAAAATATACACAAATTCAGAGTCGTTAGTTTGTCTTTCCCCCACATTACAAAATCTAATTAAAACTAATTACTTTAAAAGTTTGAAAACACTAAACCAATATTCTACGAATGTCAATAACACTTCCTTCTTTTAACCCTACTATTCGAATAATAAAATTCACCTTAAAAACTAATAAAAGAACACTCCTTATCTCTTTAGATTAAAAAATTAAAAGAAAAGTAAAATTCTATCGACTGATCTTTGAGCTTAGGGAGCCAAAGGCGGCTGGATACCGCGAGGATCGTTGCCCGGGTTGGTTTCGAGGTTCTTGTGCAGAGTAGTCAACCAGTGGTTCGTAGATTTGTCATCTTTTAAGCAGTTGGCGAATGTGTTATCGCGAAGTTGGTCGGGTAGGCATTGACGCAACGCCTCTCTCGCTCTTGGGTTATCCGATAGACGTAAATAACAACGTACGACGTGCTTGAGTAAACGCGCGGATTGTTCTTTGGCTAAAGATAAAACCATTTTACCCTAAAATACACAAAAATTTATTTTAAAAAAACAACAAAATGACTAAATTGCTCGTTATTTCTTACTAAAATCATTGCAACATGAGAAAATCTTTCATAAGTCTGGCAAATATACGAAAGTCCCGTTTCATCCAGTAAGATTTTTTGAAGAATAAACGTGGCCACCTGAAATAGAAATATTTTTAGTTAATTATTTATTTATTTGCTTATTTAAATAAAATTTAAAATTACTGTTTTTGAGAGTTCACTTCCAGATTCCATAATACGCAAACATAAAGGGATAATTTCCGTCGTTAATAGAAAATTTATTACCTCTTGTTCATCAGTCTTTAAAACAAAAAAAAAAAAAAAAAAAAAAAAAATCAAAAAAAAAAACAATTAAATTCAAATTAAAAATTAATTATTATTATATTACTTTAACTAACGCTCCAATAACTCCTAAGCTCGTCAATCTTAAATATTCGAAAGGCCTTGTTTTACTTACGGTGTGCAAAAACGGATACAAAAACAAAGGAATATGCGCTGAAATTAAAATTATTGTTATTATCATCGTAAAACAATGCAATTTGATGCGTTATACACCTTGCAAAAATGAAGATCTAGTTTCTGGATGAGAAGCAACACACTGTAACAATGCAAGGGCATTGCAAACTCTATTTGACTGATGAGCCTAGAAAATAAAACATTTTTTAAATATAAATATAAAATCATTCGTTTATGTCA
>JH432101.1:1750-19500 GCA_000239455.1 Strigamia maritima
GGTTATACACAGTGTTACACAAAAGAAAAAAAGTCTAGTTTGTAGTACACAATTTAGAAAATCGAGTACCAAAAACTGGTATTTTTTTTCTTTGTGTAACATTGTTTATAACCGTAAAAAAAATTATAATTATAAGGGAAAAGTATCTGCCGCAAACTCTGTATTATCTTATTACCACAATTATTATATTTTATTCGGGGAATAATCATTAAGGTTGCGTCTAGTGCCCTTCTTTGGTCATTTCTTGACCATAGATAGATACTTGTATCGTAGTCTCTAAGTAGAACCATAGATTCTACTTTACTACTGTGACGGTCCAAAATCGGAAACTGCTTATTATTCGCACACCAGATGGCGCTGACGGTTTGTCCGCGCCAAAATTCAAACTACAGCTATCGATTATTCTCACTTTTGGGTCTAATAAATAACTAAGAACAGTTTGACAAGTAAATAATTCATCAGAGAGTGTATATTTATTGAATTATGATAAATAATAATATTTCACATTATTATTTATACATTGGATGGAAATCACTTGTGAAAGTGATTATCATTTAGGGGAAGTGTTGTAAGGAATTCCTTACAACACTTATTCTTTTCATGTGTATCTAGGTAATTGGTCGCACCTGCGACCCACTTCCTAGTTTGTGTAGCTGACCCTTGACCCTGGTCAAGCAGAGTTCACTTGGACTCTGGCAGGAAGTTGTACCGATTGGCCCAACTCCCGGCATGTCATAGTTAAGCTTATAGTGCCCGTCTCTGATGGTCATACTGATGTTCAATTGGACACAGGCTGACCACCAAGTGAGCGACCACTATAAAAGGGCTTGCAGAGCTCTATTTGGTTCCAGATAACCCTTAAAGATATATTGATATTATGTTCAGATTTACCTAGTTGACGTGGTTTCAGATCGCTTTTAAGACTCTCGAACCGGCAGGTACAACAACCGTAAAGACCGTAGTAAGCCATAGCATTTATGTTATGAAGGCCTATGTACCGCGAATATACAAAAGTGATGATGACATGATGTTGTGACACATCGGAGAGTGGTGATTATTGATCTGGACGTGCCAGTTATCGTGACCGCTCTATTTTGGGTTGGATAATTATCTATTAACGTGTTAGTTGCGATGCGGAGCGCCGGACTATAAGGATGAAGGCCAAGTGGGTTACTTGACCCACGCGACACCCCACTCAACTCTTGTTTACGGTATCTATGCTATCGTATTGTCTTGTTAGCGACACTCTGGTCAGGTGGCCCAAGTATCGATCATCCTCTGTCTGGGACGCATTGTCGTTCGGCAATGTCAGCCCAAACCTTGTGACGAATACAGCCAAAAGTCAACCGTTAGTCGGATCGACCTCCCACCCCAAATCCTGTTAGAACCACTTCAGACCAACCAGGAATGACAGATAGAGATCCAGACCTAGACATACTCCAGATTACCCTTATATATATATATATTATTACACTCTGTTCGATAGTATATTATTCCTGGCTTTAGATTTGTATAAATAATTTTTAGTCAGTGCTCTGTTAATAAATGCAGATTGTTATGTTTTGATAAGTTATGTGTATATTTTCCCTCTGAGTTTCCATACAATTTTCACACACTGGGTTATCACTTCCGTATCTCGCGTAGTTGGTAGTGATTTAGTCGGTATCTCGAGGTTATTATCGCTTGGTAATTTCCCCGAATATCGGATCGTCACACTACTATTAGCTCTCATTTCTCATCCCAAACATCAAATAACTTTCTTTATTCATGTAGGTAGATATTCTGCTGTAACTTTGGTACACTCAGTGCATCATAGTTACAGTTCATTAAACTACGGGATTCGAGACCGTCACAGGATTACCAGGAAATCAACTGACAACCAGAACTATACAATATGTTAAACAAGCAAGAAAATTAGTTAATCAAAACCTAGAAAGGATGTCAGAGAAAAGCAAGAAAAGATTCGATAAAAATAGACAACAAATAGACTTTTCACCTGGAGATTTGGTATATCTAAAAAAGCCAAATAGAAAAGTGGGACTGAGCGAAAAACTTTTGCCACAATACTCAGGCCCATGGGAAATAGTTATGAAAACTGCACCGAATAATTACCAAATAACAAATCATTCAAGAAAGAAAATGGACATCGTTAATGTTGAACGATTAAAAAGATTTAATAAACGAGTGGATGAACCAATAGATGATATGGAACCACCACAGGTAGAATTTGCACCTGAAATCGAAACAATAGATGAACAAGGTGACAGAAAACTTGAAACATTGCGAGAAGAAGATGAAATTGAAGATCGCATGGAAATAACAGAGAAATTTATAGATGATAATGATCAGATATCGTTAAAACCTTTATTCGAACCTGAAAATATAAAAGAAAAGAAGAAATCAACAGAAAAAGAAAGAATAACATTAAAGCATCACTATAATTTAAGAGAAAGAGTCAAGAAACCGCCAATAGAGGTCGCATGGCCAAGAAGAAGAAATAGTTCACCGCGTATGAAGCGTAGGCGAACGTAACGTCATAGTTTGGTCACTTCATAACTTGGACCAATCACGGGAATTGATTACTCATCCCGGAAGTCAAAAATCAAGAAGAAGCGCATGACGATCACTTTACTTCACTTGTGATCTCATGGCAGAGCACACGCAGTAGCGTGATAGCCAAGTTTTCACTTTTCTTTTTATCAAAACTTCATTTATTTTGGGGACTCAAAAGGTTAGAATGTGATAGACAAGGCAATAACGATATCATTTTAGTTAGGGATTGAGCATGATATATCAAAAAACGAAATTTTTGTTGCGAAGATTGTGTTCACGTTTGTGACCGCATGTCATGTAGTTAAGAAAACAAAATGGTAGCCGTATAATGGACGTATTTATTTTAGTATATTAGTTGTATTATTTTTATTTCGACAGTATGAACAGGTATAAGTGCAATATTACAATATAATAGTTTCTTGATTATATTTCATTGTCTATCTTATTAGCAAAAGTGTAGATTTCATGTGTAGAATTTTCACTAATTTTTCGAAACGCGTAGTCATAAAGAAGACAAGATGGCAACAAATAATAGCGATAGCGATTCAACCATTGAAATGGATCAAACAGAATTAAATTGGGATTTCGAAGTTTATAATCTAGCGCAATTAGGAAAACAATCAACAAGATTTGCAATCGAATACTTTTCAAACAGTAGACCCAAATTTTATTAATATTAGACAACCACCATTAAATCCACAATTTGTAGATGCAATTCAGAGAACGCATAAGGAAGAAAGTATGTATGTATACTGATACAGCTACAGTTTTGGGATTACAAGAATACTCGAAATTTTCAGACTCTAGTAATTTGCCGAAATATGTTAGACCATACACTGATAGGAATTCTATAGATTTTCTACAAAATAGAGCTGAACCAGCAAAATTAGTAACAACTATTACGTCAGATAGTCAAGTAGCTTCAACTTCAAATAGTTCAACGATAATATCAACTTTAGCTGAACAACCTATACCATATGTAGCGATACCGAGAGTATTTGCATCGAAAAAAGCAGAAAAACTTCATTTATTTCGGAAGAAAAAGCGAGATGAAAGCAGGAAAAAGGGCAGACAAATCAAAGCAGAAAATAGGAAAAAAGATGGAGCGATAGCAGTGAAACAATTTTTCAAAGATAGCAAGCATAATGTGCGAACAATTAGAAACCGAGAATTAGAAATTAATGAGGAACGAAAAAACCTATTACAAGCGATGTTAGATAAAAACTATAATTCGGACGAACATATGAATATTTACTTGAAATGGATTACGGAAGATACGAGACTAGTTAAAGAATTGATTTTGATGAATTTGAAAGAAACTAAGGCAATACAATTAGGCCGTAGACAGTCTCAAGTTGACTATAACATTTCATATCCACATGGGAAAAACTGGTATAAGACTAGATTAGAAAAAGCAGAAATTACTCAATTAGAGGAACTTTTCCATAACACAATAGAAATAGGTTTAGGAGACGAAATTTTGATTTCTAATTTATTTACCCCAACGGAATTACAAAGGTTTCATTTGCAAGCTTTGTACAGTAAAGCATTTATTAGATTTTCTTGGGTTCACGCTGATACCGTGGACTATTATCTTTCTTTGTTGTGTAACACTTTTAAGCAGGTAGCTGCGCTGCCCGTTCACACTGGTCGACTTTTAGCAAAAAGATTATATTACGATGGAAAAAGATCATATTTTAAGCAACTAGATTCGACGCACTCTATTATTTTGATTCCTATTGACATCGAAGAACACTTTAGAATAATAATTTTGGATAAGAGTAGGGATGTCAATGAGTTTGTTTTGTATGACCCACCGAATGAACAATTTCCAGAGGTTCTATGGAATAATGTTCACTTAGGTTTATCATATTTAAATATTTCTTTGCCAAGCCATAAAAGATGGTATCCCATCAAGATAGGTCAACTTGATGAGACGGGTTGTGGCCCACAAATTCTTTATTTTGCGAGGACATATGTTAGAGACAGGGACGTGATGTTGCAGGGTTATGATCTGAGAAACAGATTTGTTTTAGAGATAATGAGACAGGAATTAATTCATTTCAAAGACATTATCGATGAGGATATGGGATTTTACTAAAAAGTTATTATTTCTTTTCTTCCCTTTCTTTTTTCTTCATTCATTTTGATATTATTTCTTTTGATTTTCTTGTTTGATTATTGTTTCAATGTTAAATTATTCATAATTCTTTTAAATAGCAAATTAAATAAATGATTGCAGGAAATTGATATTTATAATTATTGTTTGTTTTTGTATAAACATTTATGTTATTGTAAAGTGAGAATTTTACTTTTGGTACTTTTCCAAAGATACCTTAGTCTTAGTACGGGGATCGTTGATAATGCACACACTGTGATATTGATAGAGATTTTTATGCAAGTGTATAAGTTGATGTGTTCTAAACTAAAAAATTCATAAATATTTTTCATGTAAATTTTGATAACATTTAGCTCTCTTACAGGGTATGATACATGGAGCATAATTGCGATATTCTTTTGTGACCGTGTCACGACCCAGGCGCACGACAACGGCCCGCGTCATGTCCCCCTAGTGGACGGTGCGGACATGACCACACACACACAGTTAGGGAAGGCAGGTAGAGGCAGAGCGGATCCAGGGACAGCAGTTGCGAGTGAGCCAGCAACCAGTGCAGTCATGCATTGGCCAAGCTCTGCCAACTCCCTGGTTTCCACTATGAAGCCCGGGTTCCCAGTTCTCTGGGCCCCGCCTCCATGAGCGAGAACAGTGGCTGCAAGTCCATAACAATGGGTTGCAGCATGGTTGAGATATTTCGACCGCACGGACCTTGGTTTAACCGCCATGGTCCGTGGGTCGGGTTTGAACAGCACATACCGGTGGTATAGACATATGAGTAGCAGGTGGAGGCTGGCGCTGACCCCTAGACACACTAATAAAGGCCAAACAGCCGAATACAGTGTCGTCTCTGCTACTTCACATGACGAAGTTGTCCAGCGCAGTCCTCTTATTCCCCCAAGCAGGGACTGTGCACACCGCCCCAGTCACAATTGTGGGCCCGTCCTGGATCCGAATCTGAAATTTGAATTTTTTTTCGCACGATGGTCCGAAAATCCACGTGGTGGATTTAGGCCTAGTTTGCAAGAATGTCATTTCTTACGACAAAGAAACATGCGACTGCTTTGTGATTGCTAGTGTTGGATTGTTTTGGTAATCAATTATTATAATATGAATTCACTATGGACTTTTTGGCAAAAATTTCGAACTTTTTTTTTCTTCTATTTTCGCGCCAAAAGTGGTCAAATCTACCGACCAACTGGACACAATTCTCGATTTGTGGAAACTGGATAGGGCATCATCAGTTTCAGTGCAAATGTGCTTTTGTGTCCTAAGAACCGTGTAACAGGGTGATTATGGTGCGTTTTGTGACGGAGAAGCCGTAACTTTGTCGCACGACCTGTTTAGATGTGTTTTGCTCAAAGCCTATCTCATTGTCGCACTGTTGCACGACACTTTGCTATAATGGCATTGTCGAGGACGAATTGCTGTTGTTGGGCAGTAAGGATCGTCGGTAGAGCATCCTAAACGTTGGAACACCAGCGTAGTTTCGCCCAACCAAAGGCAGAAACAAACTGCAAAGGCAGGCAACAGGAGTAATTAACCTGGTCTGAGTTTGTGTGAAGTTGGCTGGCCACCGAAAGTCGAAGGTTCGCAACGTGGGAAGGGCGCCGTCTCTGTAGAGCAAAGGTGGCAGATTTATTGGTCTGGTCAAGCAGGCATTGGTGTGTTTTTCATCGAAAAACACACCAATGCCTGCTTGGGATGTCTGTAGTGGGCACGTAGCACACGCCAGGACATGGGGAAAATGAGAGCCGTGCAGCAGTTGTAAATAGTGGAACTGTTTTGCATTTTGTCTCATTTTTAGTGTAAAACTTTAAATCAGTGATTTGCAGGCGATATCCTGTGAGTTGTGCCGAGCCAACGTTCTTAGATTCCCTCAGACAGGGAGGAATCCTGTTGATTGGTCGATTATTGGAGGGAATTATGAGCAAATGGAGAGATGGTAGCCGTACACTACTATCTCTTTTGGTAGTTTGTCTGTTGACCAAAAATGAGGAATCAATCGATTGGATGGGCGACTAATCGCGTGGGGATGCTTTTAGTGACGTGCCCAAATTCCGCGTAATTGTGGTGAGTGAGATATCCTGGTTACGACATTGCCTAGTCCAGTGGTCACGCCTGGACTGAGGTGACTTTACTTTTCTTCTTCTGGTGTTTTGACGGCTGTGTGCAAGACGGCTGCGTGCAAGATGGCTGTGTGCATGATGTTTTTTCCCCACCTTCAATGGTGATAGTGGTATTTTTTGCAGTGAGTAGGGCAAGGGGCGCTGACGAATCGAATTCGACTGCGAATCTTGCAGGAGAGACATGTAAAGTCTTCATGTCTGCCTCTGCAGGTACTTGACCGGCTTTTGTAGGTTTTTCAGTGCTCATTGCGGTGAGAAAAATACCATTGTAGGTGTAGAAGGAGGGAGGTCTTCGCCAATGATCCCAAATTGACTGCGATTCCTTTGGCAAATGGAAGCAGGTGAAACCCCGAGTCCGCCTTAGGCAGAAGACCGGCTTTAGTAAGATTGTTGGTGGTGTTCAAGTAACTAGTGTTTGTGGCTGAAATGGACAGGAGTGCTGACTCCTTAAGTGGATGGGCAAATCTAGTGAAAGATGGGTGGGCACAATTTTTTGTTATCGTTTTTAAGTGTGTAGAAACATAGAAAATAGAGTAGAACCATGGTACTTTTTTGCAGATTTTTATTGTCAAACTTGGAAAAATCAGCACACAAAAACCCTTTTTAAAAATATTGGTGTAGATGTGTGAATAGCCCTTTCGAAATAACACTTTTTAATGTCCCAAATAATTTTGGCCAGATACGAAAGTGAGAAAGCACTACTCAAAAAATTAGCGATGCAAACACAAAACACTTTTCGTAATAAAACATCCAAAATTTTTTATTTTAATGCTCGGAATAAATCGAAATAAATTTCCCTTCATTTTAGACGATTTCTACGTATCAAACTCACTTATTCTGAGATTTTTGACAAATTTTAGTTTTTTACTTTATTAAAAGGAAACTGCAACTTCGACGAAAAAAGGGTTGAATACGTTTATTTTTCCTTTTTTTTCGATCGCGCAAACCTCGGATGTGATAGTTTGTAATTTTCTGTTCTTCCGACACCTGTATCTGATGGAGTTTGGACAGAATAGACGTTTTTGTGAAAATTTTTAATAAAATACAAAGTATTTTTATTTTTACGAGTAAAGTTCTTTTTTCTTGTTTTTCGCGAGTGAAAAAATCCTTTTTTTCCGATTAAAACAACTGTTTACGATAGTGTGAAGTCATAAATTGACTCCATACTGCCGACGAATTGCACTTCGATAAAAACACTGACTCGGTGGAACAAAAATAAAGTCGCTTTATAAACAGCCGACAAAAATCGATTGTAAACTTCGTTAACAACTCTCTACGAACTATAACTGGATTGAAAATGAGTTTTTATTGGAAAATTCAACGTAAACCACGTATAAATTGCTTCAGAACGACCCGATTTATGTTAAAAACGACCTGCAGAATGTTTACGTAATCCTTTCGGCCCAAATACGAGATCGCCGTTTCAAGACCCGTTGCGGGGTGACGAACGAAAAATAACGTTTTTCGGAACAAAATGACACGAAATACGAGTAAAAGCTCACAAACGTCGTTATTTTGGCAAAAAATACGATAAAAAGTATAGAACTTACGATTTTTACGGAAAGAAGATCGATGTTCGGTCGTTTCTTGCCCCGTAGTATGCTGTTGAGCGAATTTGGGAGCAGCAACAATAAGATTGAGTCTCTTGCTCACTCTCTCTAAGGATGAAAAACCAATTGGCGCTAACATTCGTTTTTGACGGTTTTTGGCTATTTTTGACCCGAAATTGCCGAATTTTCACAGTTTTGCATAAAAAACATCTTACATTTGTTATTTTACATCAACCTGACTAAGGTTTTATGGGTTTCGATGTTTCTGTAAATTGTTTTATGGCTTTTCGCTCCTATGCACCAAAATGTTGCAGACACTCCTCAAACTACTATATAAGCATAACTGCTTCTATATTTATTTGAGTGGAGTGAAAAGAGAAGTCTAGTATGGTGTCGCGAGGACACGGACAAGGATCCTACTTATACGCTACGGGGCCGGCTTACCCCGCAAGCGGAAGATCCATACAAATTCCGTCCCGGAAGTCTGTTACACCGAAGGAATACCGATCTTAGTAATCAAGCTCATGCGCGATTATTTAGGTTTAAGGCTTAGAGAGAAAGTACTTGGATACAGGATACTTATGCCAAAAAATAGAGTGAAAAATGGCAGATTTTGCCAGATTTTTGCTGGAAAATTAAGAAAAATTTTTTTATAAATAAAATTTTTTTATTATCCTTTCTTAGACTCGGATTAAAGACTGAAAAATTATTTTTTTTTACTTTATTTTATTTCATCCTTCTGGAACATGAAAATCCGGAAATTTAAAAAATATATTTTTATTAAAAACGACACGCATTAAAGGGAAAGTAGCCCCTTAAAAGGTGTTTTTTATCGCGTTGTCACAATTCGACGCTATTTTGTATTTTCGTCCAAAATCATGCAAATTGGCAAACTCCGCAAAAAAAAAACTTTTTTTTTTGCAAAACATTTCTGAATCTCGCCACTATTCAGGTTTTAGCAGATAATATCGGAACTTGTCAGGATTCAAATAAATCATGCAATCTGACACCCAATCAGAATGCAAGAATTGCAGGAATGTGCTTATCTGGGGATTAAGGGATTAAAATTCCAAGGAATTGCTTAAAACCCTCTGCACAAGCAAAAAGAGTCTCCTTCTGTCATCAACAGCTTCCAACATAAAGACTCGACAAAAGGCGTACGCTTCACCTAACCCGGTATCCAAAGCGAAGAAACAAAGTTCTGCAGGAAAACGGGCTTTACATTCAACTAAACAACTAGTTTCAACCGCTGCAAATCATCCTTGTGAACTAGATCATTCTGACACTTCTGATAATTAGAGTGAAAATCACGTGGATATTTCGAACGATTTTTCAAATAATTCAAATACAATGGCAACAAGTTGCTGAACTTTTGGCAAATGCTTTTTTATTAGATCCAACTAAGATAGTGGATCTGGCTGGATTGCAGGCTGAATTAGATCAGTTTGCCCAGCGGAAACTTGACGTAGAAAACCACAGTCAACAAGAATTAGGCGCTGCCCAAGCGCAAATTAACGAGACCGTTGCCGACAAACAACAGGCATTGTTAGATCTGATCACGGCCCAACAAGCAGCAGTGGCTGCAAGGGACCAGTACAGCAAAGATGTTTTGGCATTAAAGCTACAATTGTCGGCGCCCACCAAAAGTATGGGCATTTACGTCGACAAATTGGACTCTGTCGCCAAACAAGCGACACAGGGTAATACAAGGCCGATGGAATCAGCGATTCTGTCGGATAAAATTAAAAAGATTAAAATCACACGTTTTGACGGAAACAAATTAAAAGCACGACTCATTTTGAATCTGCTGACCAACCAGATTGTTGCATATGCAGCATTTCGGGACAAAATCGTGCAAATACATTTGGCACCATTTTTTGAAGATGATGCCGCAGAATGGTTCCTCCGCAACGATTTTCAAACTTGGAAGGAGTTTAATGAAACCTTTCGAAAGCGTTTCGCCCCATCAGACGAATGTCTTAGGGAAGAGAAGGATAAGGTAAAACAGACTGGCAACGACACCCCAACTGAAATCTTGGAAAGACTACAAAGGTTGTTCGAGCAGATGACGGTGCCCATTCCAGAGGAGGAAAAAATGATTTACACTCTGGAGGCCATGTTAGCATCTGCTGTCAGATTAATCAAACAGTCTATAACTTTAGACTGCACTTGGCCCAAACTGTGTTCAGTTGTGCCAGACATAGAAAGAATGGCGAAACTGGAGGAGCGCCAAAAACAAAGGGGAAAGGCCAAAATTTCGGTCGAAACCCCTAAAGTGATTTCAACTCCTACAGAAACAAAACTGCAGGACGACAAATCCAAAAAATTGTTTGTGGTCCCTAAGAATCAAGGGCGAGCAGCTGCAATAAGTGCAGCTGCAAAAGCAAAAATCTCGAACATCTTAGGAGATGCTCGTGCAGCACCCACCAACGGTGGTTGTTACAGGTGTGGTGGAGGCCACTTCATGCGGGATTGTAAGTTCAATCCCGAGGACATGCACAAAGAAGCCAAAACCAAAAGTGAAAAGGTCTTCCTAGTTCTAACTGAACTAAATAAACAATTGGAGGAATTAGGCGTCAAAGATTCTGATGAAGAGTCAAAAAACGAGAAGAAGCAAGTCCTAGAATAAAATTATGATGGAGGCTTGCTTAACCTTAAGTGATTTTTTAAGTCCAACAGATTTGGATTTAGGAGATCCTATTTTCGATGATATTGACACAACCCAACCTAATCCTTTAGGTGTGTTGAAATCAGAACCCAAGGTTGACACATTAATGGTGAACATTAACCAAAAGAAACCTGGCGCTTTGCCATACTTGACCGTCCAAATCGACGGAAAAAAGGCAAAAGCATTATTTGATTGTGGGGCTTCACGGCCTTACATCAGTGGAGCAATGCTCAAACACTTGAACATGCTTCATCTTGTGGAAAGAACCAATGACAACACTATTGAGGACAGGTGACAGGTGACAGAGTCACTAAATCTTTTGGTTTCATTACATTAAATATGTCATGGAAAACAGGGAAAGGACCTGTCAGATTCTCAGTCCTTCCCTCAGCATCCAAATACCTACTCTTAGGAGGAACATGGATGGAAGAAAATGGAATCGTTATTTCAATGCCCTCAAAACATTGGTGGCACATCGATTTCGATGAGGATCAGTTCCCATTCGAACATCCACCTTCTGCAGCCGATATGGCGGCAGCAATTCTCGATAAATTCGAAAAAGAACTCAATATTGAGAAGAAACCCAAAATGAATCTAGAAGATTTAACAAAGCATTTGTTAGCAAAATGCAAACTACAGGGCAAAGAATATGAAAGACTGCAAATTGATCAAAAAGTATGAAACTACTTTTGATGAAAATGCTGGTTGTCATTCAGATTTGGAACATACAATTCCAACTGGTGACGCCAAACCATTCAAATGTAAAGAGCGGCCTTGTAATCCTGCAAAAACTGAGTTATTGAACCAACTCACGGCCACTTTAATCAAGGAAGGATTTGTGGTGCCATGTGAAAGCCCATACAGAAATCCCACTGTAATTGTCACCAAAAAAGGCGGTACTTACAGGTTATGCATCGATTTTAGGTGGCTAAATAAGCAAACTATTAAAGATGTGTACACTATGCCAACAATATCGATGATATTAGGTTTTCTTGGAGGTAGCTATTTCTTTACAAGTTTAGACTTAACAAAGGATTATTACCAAATCAAATTAAGTGAAGAGGATCAAAATAAAACTGCTTTCTCGACACCTGAGGGAACATTCAAATATACAAGAATGCCCTTTGGATTGTGCAATGCATCATCCGCATTTCAGAGAATGATGGACCAAATCTTGGGTGACATTAAAGGCAAATTTGCCCTGGCCTACCTCGACGACATCATTATCTTTAGTAAAACGTTCAATGAACATTTACAACACATTGCAGAAATCTTGGATAGATTAGATGCAAAAAATCTAAAAGCAAGCCCAACAAAATCGTTCTTTTGCGCGGAACAACTTGACTTTTTAGGCTTTACGGTGTCTGCTGGCAAATATACTGCTAACGACACCAAAATCCAAGCAATATTGGATTACCCTGCCCTTAAAACTTTGAAACAACTTCAGCGTTTTATTGGAATGGTTGGATTCTATGCCCTTTTAATTAAAGACTTGAATTCAATACAAAAACCTTTCTTTGTACAACATAAAAAGGAAAAGTGGAATAATTTCACTTAGATACCAGAATGTCAAAAAGCCTTTGAGATTCTGAAAGATCTACTCATAGGAGATATCGTGCTACCTTTGCCCGATTTTGCAACGCCTTTTACCATTCACACGGATGCAACTGCTGCGGGTCTCGATGCAGTACTCATGCAAGTAGATCCCAAAGATAACCTTTTGCATCCTGTAGCATATGCAAGTCGTACACTGCAAGGTGCAGAAGCAAATTACAGTGCTTCAGAACTGGAGTGCTTAGGAGTGATATGGGGTTTAGAAAAATTCAGACCCTATATTGAATACTCCAAATACACGGTTGAGACTGATCATTTGGCCCTCAAATGGTTAATGAACTGTGAACATCCTGCAGA
Organism: Strigamia maritima; assembly: GCA_000239455.1. Classification (NCBI taxonomy): domain Eukaryota; kingdom Metazoa; phylum Arthropoda; class Chilopoda; order Geophilomorpha; family Linotaeniidae; genus Strigamia; species Strigamia maritima. The sequence continues at coordinate 14,678 of JH432101.1, forward strand.
CAGATTGGCACGTTGGGCTATGAAGCTTCAACAGGAAAATGTAGACATTGTCTATAGGAGAGGCAAAACCAATGTAGTTGCCGATGCTCTCTCCAGACTTGGCACAGAAAGTGATGAGATCACAATCCACGACCAAGATGCAGAGTATGAAAGATCCCAATTGTACTCTTTATTTTTACTTGCTGATTCTTATCATTGGAATATTTCAATGAAAGAGTTTGAACAAGCTCAAAGAGACGATGAAAATCTCTCTAAAATTATGGATTGGCTACAAACAGACCCAGAGGACGACACTCCTTGGCCTGATGTACCAACTGAATACACGAAACTCATAACAGAGTTTACATTGAACAGAGATGGTGTGTTATTCATTTTTGTCCCCTTCAAAACAGATATTTATCTAGAAGATGTGGACAATTCAGCTGGACTCAAAATTGTGGTCCCCAAGTCTTTGCAAGACAAATGCTTAGCACTAGTACACGACTACTCTAGTAGTGGACATGGTGGTGGTGACGTCACCTATGAAAGACTTAGACGCTCTTTCTTTTGGGTTAATTGCAGACAAGACACTGTCAAATATGTCGCAAAATGCGACAGATGCCAGCGCTGCAAACCCATACTTGAGGAACCAAAGGGTTTACTCCAACCAATCTCAGCCCATATTGGCAGATTCGAAAGAATTGGCCTAGATCTGATGGGACCTAAACCAATGACGACCAATAGAAATAAATTTATCTTAGTCATTGCAACTGGATGGGTTGAAGTGGTTCCTTTAAGGAATGCTAAAATCCTGACTCTGGTTCCCCATATTATGAGATTTTTTCAAACCTATGTTGTACCATGTTACATTGTGTCAGATAATAGCAAACAATTTGTTTCCGACATATACAATGCACTGTGCGAGAATGCTGGAATTATTCGAAATCGGACCTCTCCATACCATCCTGAAATTAATTATACAGAAAGGATTAACAGAAACATTAAAATAATGCTTCAAATTTTCACTTCTGAACATAAGCACTGGGACACAGTGAATGGGAATATAAATTTCGCACTCCGTAGTGCCCCATCAGCTACCACAGGTATAACACCTGCAATGGCGACATTTCTTAAAGAACTTTGACCATTTTGGGACAACAGAGACGTTGCTTACGATGCCCCTTTTGACCCAGAGCGACCACATGACGCACTAAGAATGCTCATGGGTCGCATGGCTAATCTTTTGAAAACTGCAATCAGTAATAAAGAGAAAGTCCAAATGAAGCAGAAAATTAATTACGACAAACCTAGGTCAGATGTTCAATTTGACATAAATGACTTAGTCCTGATTAAGACTCATGCATTGTCAAAAGTGGCAATCAGATATTCTCAATCACTAGAAGACAGATATAAAGGTCCCTATGTGATTATTAAGAAAATTAATAGCAATGCTTATGAAATTGCAAAAACCCATCACTTTACAAAGTAAGGGCCCTGTAAATGTTTCAGAAATGGGACTGTACATTCCCAGTGTTAAGCCAGCTGGCTGGCCAATTGCTGATATCGATGATGACAATGAGGAAAACCTCACTGCACCATCACAAACAAACCCTGTTGCTAGTAGCGACGAAAAGTCGGCTACGTCGCGACGCTCGGATGAAAACAAGGACACAGTCTTTGATCAATCATCTAAAAAATGTGGAAAACCACAGAAAACAGTGGCTAATGACAAAAACAATAAAAATATTGTCCCATTGCCCAAAAAGCGTGGTAGACCACCTAAAATTGTTTCAAAACCCAATAATGACAGTGTAAATCCTGTCTTGTTGCCAAAGAGACAAATAAAACCCCCAAATAAGTTAAATCTTTAATGAACTTTGGAAAAATAAATATAAAGTAATTTTATTAAAAACAATACAATGAAAAATACAAATTCCATAAATAAATGCGATACTAATGTCAAACTGTTGTGGAATCCATCAGGCCGTAAATAACAATGATTATTTCAGTCGAAAAAAATTACAAAAAAAACGTCGTATTGACGTAATGCGCAATTCGACCATTCACAGGATCTGGACCAATAAACGTACAACGTACACAGACGTGACGTTTTCAGCGCCTATAAAAATGCGCTGATTGAATTTCAAATCATTAATTCAATCTGATCTCAGTGTGAACACTATCAGATCACCAGTAAACCGACTTGAAGTAAAGAAAACTTTCAAAATTGTCAACCAACTAGATATGGCTGACAGTGAAGCCAACCTAATTGACTGCCCTGTATGGGTGGACTGGGACAAGGTGTAAACGTGCACACCGGATTTCGATCCACCTGTGCAAATTGCCTTGGCGACGGCAAGGTGAACCCACTTTTGCCTTTGACTAGGCATTTCCGAATGTTTGGCGCAAGCGCCAACGAGCCAAGAAAAACGCTAAAACGCATCGACAAGCTTTACCATGACAATCGAGATTGTCGGGCAAAGAAGATTATGAAATTGCTTGAAGATTCTTCGGCACCCGAAGCACGGGGTCACATGTTGGCGTCTCTGCCAATGCCCCCGCTTGCACCATATCGTGATCCGCGTCGAAGATCGACAAAGACATCAAATACCTCGAACAATGTACCTGTTTCGGCCAATAAGGCCCAAAACTCCTGAAGTTTGGAGCAGTACACTGCTCCAAAAGTGCCTTTGAACGAGGAGGAGGTGGCACGCCGAATGGCAGCCCACCCGGACCTATCAGAGAAAACAATCCGTGTGCAACTGCACAAGGATAACAAGGCAGCATTAAATGCCGCAAGAATTGCTAGAAAATACCCGGAGAGTAAAAAAATTGCGGATTTGATCCAAAAGATCGAAGATGCAAAAATAGCAGACGCCACTAAGATTGCCAAATCTCAGAATGAGTTTCAGGCAAAACAGAAAAGAGATGCTGATCTCCATTCTCTTATTGCATCCACTGCATCCCAAAGATTGGTGATTGCACAGACTGAAACACTAGAAGTAGAGAAAAAGGTCGAACAGCAAATTGCTGCCGTACCACCCACTTCACTACAGGGCATGTGCTTAAACGCCGTGTCCTGATTTGTCTGCCGCCACATCAACAAATGGGACGGACAAGCCAAAGCTCTGGTACGACTAGGCTGTAGAAGAAGAATTGGCGGGACTGGTTTCCAGTATTGTCACCCCAATGGAGGTTGAAGTCGAAACGTCGACCCAATCTCCTCCAAAAACAGCAACTGTCGATCAAAAGATCCCAGTTACGCCCGGTAAGTCTGTTGAGACAAAACCAAAACCTGTTGTCAAAAATAAGACAAAAAGAGGTTTGGCTGCACTCAAAAAAGCACCACCCAAACCAAAGCCCAAATAACGGGTTAATTTATTAAATTTTTGAATTTTTGTTTTTGTTTCTTAAAAAAAAAAAAAAATAAGTTTTGGCCGACCGAATTCGAACTAAAGGAACCGTGAAGATCACCATCAAAATTTTTAAAAATTCATCAAAATTTAAATTTTAAATAATAGCATTAGTATTAAGGGCGAACAGCCCATAGTAAAGCACTTTAAATTAAAAAACCTTTTAAATAAAAAATTTTATTCTTAAAAAATCATAACATTGTAAAAACTTTCTAAAAATATTTTAAGGAGCCACGTCTTGGGTAAGTGTCACCTCTCTTGTTGCTCGTTTTTGTTTGCTTTCCACTGGTATGTTGTGTTTGTTTTTGTTGTAAGGAGACTAGCTCCTCGTCTTGGATGTTGCGACGCTGGGTGCTCTGGGTTCTGCCGACCTCAACCCAACTTCTTCAGAGGGGGGGAGATGTGACCGTGTCACGACCCAGGCGCACGACAACGGTCCGCGTCATGTCCTCCTAGTGGACGGTGCGGACATGACCACTTCCGGTTAAGACAGGAAGTTAAGGAAGGCAGGTAGAGGCAGAGCGGATCCAGGGACAGCAGTTGCGAGGGAGCCAGCAACCAGTGCAGTCATGCATTGGCCAAGCTCTGCCAACTCCCTGGTTTCCACTATGAAGCCCGGGTTCCCAGTTCTCTGGGCCCTGCCTCCATGAGCGAGAACAGTGGCTGCAAGTCCATAACAATGGATTGCAGCATGGTTGAGATATTTCGACCGCACGGACCTTGGTTTAACCGCCATGGTCCGTGGGTCGGGTTTGAACAGCACATACCGGTGGTTAGAGGCGTGCGCCGTCAATTTTTGTTGGCAGCTGGCTTAGTGCGGCTGACTACTATCAGAAGGCGCCTGGCTCGGCTAAGCTGAAAAAATTTCTTGGCGGCTGGCGGCTTAGCCGAGTAAAAACTAAAAAATAGTTTTATGGTTTTTTTCTGGAAATTTTTGATTTTAATTGGCTGATTAGTAATCAGCCAATTAGAATGAAAATTCTCGAAAAAAATTCCGAGAGGTAAACGTAGCTATTCAGCTAATATAATCAAATTTAAAAAAAAAAAAAAAAAAAAAAAATTTTTAACATTGATTATGTTAGCCGAATAGCCACGTGTATCTCTCGGCGGCTACGGCTACTCGACTTGCCCCTACACGACGGCGGCGGCTAGCATTTTTCAGCCAAAATGGCTAGCCGCTGCGGCTCAGCCGCTTCGGCGCACGCCTCTACCGGTGGTATAGACATATGAGTAGCAGGTGGAGGCTGGCGCTGATCCCTAGACACACTAATAAAGGCCAAACATCCGAATACAGCGTCGTCTCTGCTACTTCACATGACGAAGGCATCCAGCGCAGTCCTCTTATTCCCCCAAGCAGGGACTGTGCACACCGCCCCAGTCACACTTTTTTGTAAAGTTGTTTTTGATAATAACGAGTGATACATTTCATTC
>JH432101.1:21641-37526 GCA_000239455.1 Strigamia maritima
TGCCGAACCGTTTAAGGTTGGTTTCGATCTAGCTGAATTGAACCTTGAGGGTGATGTTTTGGATGCGAGTCAGTATCCATATCGAACGATGGTTGGCATATTATTATTCATATCGAGGTATACTAGGCCAGACATTTCAATTGCGATTGGTATTTTAGCGCGTTACAACGCAAAACCAAAGCTTATACATTGGAACTGTATAATGCACTTATGGAATTATGTCATTAGTACGAAGGATAAGTGTATCCATTTGAGTGGGAATTCTAACCTAAAAGTTAATTGCTATGTGGACGCAAGCTGGGCGACGACTATACCAGATAGAAAGTCCGTAACGGGTTATCTAATAATGATTGGAAATAATCTAATTCTTTGGCGGACAACAAAACAAAGTTTAATAACGATGAGTGCTATGGAAGCAGAGTTAATAGCGCTGTCTGAATTAGTTAAAGAAGTTATCTGGTTTAAGCGTTGTTTAGACGAAGTACGTAATGTTCAAAATTTAGATTTTGGAGGAATTGTAGTAAATTGTGATAACCAAGCCGGTATGCATTTTATACGAAACGATGTTGAGAACTCCAAAACTAAGTATATTGATGTTAAACTGCAATTTGTTAGAGAGCATTACAAAAGTCATTTATTTAGTCTTAAGTATATTTACACTAAGAAGAATTTAGCTGATATACTGACTAAACGTGTAAATAGAGAAAAGATAACAGAGCTGTGTAAATATTTAAATGAATATATTTGATTGTTAATTTTATTAAAGGAATAAATTCAAACGGGGGAAATTGTTGATATATTTCAGTTTTATTTTGAATTTGTTCTATTTATTAATGTATTATTATGTTTTATTTATGTTACCAGTAAGTCACTGTATTATTTGTATTTGGAGTTATTTTATGTATTGGCCATCCAAAGCCTCCGTAGGTTTTTGTCACCTGTTGTCATGGTTTTTAAATAAAATTTTACTTACTTGCCGGTTTGCTTGTGAGGTGTAAACTGCCTCTTTTGTTCCGCACCAACATGGGATTTTTCAGCATCAAATAACAATTTCGCTAACCATTGTTTTATTGTATTGTGTTTTATTTGAAGTATTGGTCTGAGCCAGCGCATTTGTAATGGCTGACTTGAACCCGAGTTGTAATTGTTTTAGTATAATCACTTCCGTGATTAATAAAGTGATTATGTTCTTTTAAGTAAACGCACGTGTCCTGATTTGAGTCTTCTCCGGAATGCAGCATAATTGCGCGAGAGTAGAAGTAGTCCGAATGAATAATTACGAATGTACCTTTAATCAATTCCCGCGGGTGATTTTAAGGTCGTCACCCAAGTTGCCGTTTGACTCCGTACCCCACGAGTCACGCGACATTATTCTGATTTAGTCTGAATCCGGATGGTTGGTCTGTTGTCTAGAGTTCTTCGGTTATTCGGTTGGGTCTTTGGTTATATTGTGTGGTTTTAGTTGCTTAACTTTGCAAATTTATCGCCCCTTTAGGCGTGGCGAAACACATGAGGTTGGCTAGACCTGGCGCTACACATGGATTTTCGAACAAAAGGGTTTTCCTTTGTAGTGTTTGGTGGTTGAGTTTAAGGTTGATTTAACAAATATCCTTTATATTCGTAGGTCCTGGCGCTTAAACCACAGCGGTCCTGTGAGTTATTCGGTGTGTATCCGTGGCATCGGGTCCTTTGTCAATCCCTGTATTTTACGGGGCCTGATCTGGCGAGGAAGTTTGATGCTCTGTGGTTTACCTTGGTTCTCTGGAATAATCTACCAAACTTCCTGTCACAAGAGCTTTTATACTCTTGGTGTCACATGACCAGGCATAGCAATCCTTCTTCATATGTCCACTTTTCTTACAAAAGTGGCACTCTATGGAAGATTTGTTGTCGTCTTTCTTGCCTGGGTGCGATGTTCTTTTCTGCAATGCTTGTGACACAGCTTGCAAGATAGCATCTTCCTCCGTGGTGGATGATTCTGATTCGCTCAAATCAGGATCTGCCACTTGAAGGCTTTTAACACCTGGTTTAGACTTCTGTTTAGACGGGAAAATCGCATTATCTGTTACAGAAGACTTATTATCACTTTGGTCTTCTGGGTTAGCAGATATATGGATTCCTGCAATAAACTTATTTTTATGGTCACATATGTGCCGGTGAATTTGAGTTATCGTTAGATCCGTTAAATCAAATGTTTCCAGGCGCAGAAGACCATTATCCGTAGCGCCTTGCATGAACATGCAACCTGCCATGTCATCGCTTACTCTTTTCTGCTGAATCCAGGCTTCGAAAAACCGTACAGCGTATGAAAATAGCGATTCCTTTGGTTCTTGTTTCATTTTTTGAACTGTCAATATTCGTTGTCCCATTGGAACATCGAATCTTGAAATGAACAAACTTTTGAAAACCTTCTAAGTGAACTCATCCAGGTATTGGTGATACCAGTACCTAACTGGTCCGCGCATAAAACCAACAACCTTATGTATCATGAGATTGACGTCTATGTTTTGGGTTTCAGCAAAGCTCTCTACAATTTCTGTAAATTGTACACAGCTATCACTTTTACCCGAGAATTCTGGTATATTCGTTGTTTTCATTCGCACTTTATCTTGTAATGGCTTACGAGATCGAGGTGCACCATGAACTAGCTCTTTCAGCTCTGCGAATGAACCAGAAAACTGTGCATCCTTCTGTTGTTGACCATTTGATCCACAACCTGAAGGATTGGAGGAGTTATTAAATCCCTCCATATTGGGATCTACATATCCTCTATTCTGTTTCACACCTGCTGCTCTAGTAGGTGGGACCCAAAATGGTGCTTGTCTACTGAACCCCTTGGTTTGCGGAGTGACCAACAATGGCTGTTGGTTCCTCTGCGGAGTACGTAGTTTATCAGCATGAAACCCACCATTTGATGGCTGGTTCCTTGTTGATGGCACATAGTTGTCTAGAGGAGTGCTGATTTTGGCATTTCCTTTTGACACCGCTGTTTTCTTACTTTTTTTGTCGGAAAACAGTTTTCGTACCGGTTTGGGAGCTTCAACCGGCGTCCTTGGCAAGGTGTTAGCTCCTTTCTTCATTATCACTATATGGCGGAAAGCCAAAGGTGGTAATAGTGTCTTTTCACTTCTCCTATCCAAGTTTAAGTCTTTTGCTTGAGCTTGGGTAGAAAGAGTAAAAGATCTCATATGCAATCTCAAATTATGAATCGAGATGAATGCCTCTGGTCCAAGATTGAATCTGGCACAATAATCAAAGTAGGCCTCTGACTGGTATGCCGGGTTCTGCTCTGAAATGAGTACATTGACGTCTCTGTCTTCACTCGTATTTCTTTGCAATCTCAGGCTTTCTAAATGTACCAGAGCTTCTTCCAAAGATTGGAAGTCACTAGGATTCAGAAAGAAAAATGTCCTGAGTTCATTCAACTTAACCAACTCTTCTGGGTCAATGGTTATTCTGGGAGAAGAACCAGTTGTCCCTGATTGAGGTGTGTTCGAATGAGTCTGCCCTCTAACTGCTCAACCATTCCAGTCGCATCTATGTATGCCTGGGCTTGTGCAGCAGTTCTAAAGTCCGACATGGGTAGACTGTATCGTCTACACAGGTCGAAAAGTTGCCTGAAGTCCGTGTTACCAGTTTTCCTTGAAACTGATTCAGGAGCTCTTAGCTTTTCCAACTGGGCTTCTGCCTCCTGTAATGTTTCAAAATGACTCGGATTCATATGAAACTGGTTGCAGAAGTTTATTAGTGCCCTATCAACCCTAGGACTGGCTGTCAGGTCAACCGTTGATGTTGACACTTGATGGCCAGCTGCTATGTCGGCAGCTAATTTCTCAGCCTTCAAATCCCTTACATGTTTCCGGTGATCAACAAGACACCTAAAACAGTCTGGATTTAAGCCATGAAAATTGCAAAATCCATTTAAGGCGGTCTGTTTTCCAGAAATGGGAACAGTGTCGTCCTGTTCAGTAGTTGGGGAGTTAGTGGTTTCTTCATCAGAAATCACTTTTTCCTCACTACTGGAGTCAACATTCGAATCTCTCTGTGACATTTTCTAATTTTTGTCAAAATTAGAAATTTATCACAATTTATTCTTTCTCTAAATTCAAATAAAGTGAATCACAATTATTTAAACAAAACACTTATTCAACAAGGAACAAGAATTAATTATTAACAATAATGTAATTTCTGACAATACTTATCGCTATTGCATGTGGTTTACCGACAATCGATCGTACGAACGTTCAAAATGGCTTCTTGTGTCGTCTGGTGGGTCTCTAAGGTGGGGAATGAAGTCAGTCCACACTGCACATGGTTTATATACAGATCCACTTTGAAATTCCCGCCAGGATACACGTGCTGGTCACTGATTGGTGATTAGTCACAATCTCCAATCTTTGGCCAATCCAGTGCAGGTAGCATTTTGGATATGTAACTTTGGGGTCCTTGTTGTGTTTAGCATGGATACAGGCACGTTCTGGTTGCCATGCTTTGCTTTGTTACTCTTGGTATTGTTGCCTCCGTCATGTATGAATGGATGAAATCTGATGTTATATTAAACCTTGTTTTCCTATTTTGATCTTCTGAACTTCATTCCACCAGTTATTGGTAGCAGAGGATGGTTTGGATTCATCCATGGTCAGGCAAGTGTTTGATGAAATTATGAAATGATGAAATTATAAGCTGTCGCATAAATAGTCTTAAGTTTTAAGACTAATATCAGTTTGTTTTATCGTCAGATTGTTGCTGCATTGTTGCAGCAAATTAGCAACAGATGGCGCTGCAACCGAATCTGCCGCAAGCCCAGCCTGGTGGCCAGTACCTGCAACAGGATAGGAGATCTTTTGACAGCTTATTGGCTAAAGTGGAGCCGCTGACCAGCAGGAATTACTCGACCTGGAAGGTCAAAATGACCAGAGTCTTGAGGGCGAAGGGCTGTGGACGCCACTGTTTGTCGAGCAGATCCCGCCGCCACCTGCCGAGGGAGCTGCACCGGACGCCGCAAGGACATGGTGGGAGCAGGCCAATGAGGATGCTTTAACCGTATTGTTTCTCGCTTTCTCGGATGACTTAGTGGTGACTGACGAGAGCGAAACGATTGCCAGTGCACTTTGGGAAAAGTTACAAGTGCGACACAAAGGCAATCGAAGCCACCGGTGTGTGGGGGCCTTACTGCAACTGCAGGCGGTCAAACAAGGACCACAGGAGTCAATTGACCTTTACATCGACAGAGTTGAGCGTTTGGTGGCCGAGCAAGGCGGGCCGGCCGGGACCTGGAAGATTATGAAGTAATCCTGTACATCCTGTTTTTCGCGTCGCCAGGGATGTCTTTGGTGGGCGCATGTAGTGCGTTACGGCATTTGGAACAGGCCGGTCAGGCTATCCGGCCAAGACCGAAGACAGGTCAAGATGAGGTTCCGGATGTGGCCAACGTTGTTTCACATGGCAGGAGGACCAGGCCGAACTGGACCTGCTACAACTGTGGCAAGCGAGGACACAAGGCAGCGGATTGCCGGGCCCCAAAGAAGTCGGATGCGAAGCAGAGCAGCAGCAGCGGTGGCAGTTCCAAGCCTAGGGATGCTGCGCGCGTTGCTATGGTTTCTGTTAATTTATACTTGCATTTATTTGTATTTATTCTGTGTTTTATGTTTCTGTTTATCGTATTTATTTGGCTCTAATGAGTTACAGTATTATCTGTAAATAGTGTTTTATTTAATACTGTTACCTATAGACTTCCGTAGGTTTTTTGGCACCACCTATATGTTTTTTAAATAAAAGTTAACACTTGCGAGTTTGCAATGTGTCCTAGCAACATGTCTCACCTCATTCTCCGCACAACACACTGGATTTAAACTATGACAACGCCTCTAATTCAACAGTTTCTAGCTTTCAGGATTGTACGTTTTCTGCGGAGGAAGTGTATACGGTCGAACCGGTTGATCCAGTGGACAGTACCTGGATTTTGGATTCGGGGACAACGAGTCATATGTGTCCGCGGCGCAAGTGGTTTCATGACTGGTCGGATGAGTCTCGTTCAGTTGGGCTGGCTGGTAAAGAGCAGTACCTTCAGGCCATTCGGCGAGGTACCGTGCGCTTTAAGGTCACCAGTCCAGATGGCACAGTCAAGCGCGTTGGAGTTTATGACGTTTTATGCGTGCCTGGTTTAAAGCATAACTTGTTATCTGTGGCGCAATTAGTTAGCCGGATTAAATGTGTTATTTTTTATGAAACAGGTGCGCGCATTATTGATCGCTCTTGTTAGTATTTGGTTTTGTCTGTATATTGAGTATTTAGGTATGTAGTCTTGTAAATGTGTGATTGTATTATTATCTATTATCATGTATTGTATTCTATACTGTATTATTATTTGGAGGCCCATTCTGGGCTTCCGTAGTTAGTGTTTGGTTTGGGTTGCCCTCTGTAGGTGTTTGATTGTATTACTTTCTCACTACTCTGGTGTGGTCCAAGCAGGACTTAGTAATAAAGTGTCACTAGATTTTACCTTGCTTTATCAGATTATTTTGTTGCTTCCAATCCACTGCAGCATGGAATTCTGCAAACCAACAAGGTTATGGGCCTTTAAATGCAATGGAGAGCAGCAAAATTTTGTCAAGGTCAAATAGGAGTTGAAGTGAGCAGTCATCCCAAATTGTTTGCTTGTGAAGCAATAGCTGCAGGAATCAACTTGAATCACCAGGATTTTAATTCAACATAGTGTGAAACCAGGATATGCTTTAAGTGTAGTGAAAAATGATTGTGTTTAATTGTGTTTTGATTTGGAGTGAATTTTGTGAGTAAATGAAAAATTCTTCTTGATTTTGATAAAAATTCAGTGAGACTGGATATAAAAGTGAAGAACAACTTTGAAGCTGATTCATTGGAAAAACAACATAAAATTTGCAAAAAGAGTGAGTTTTGAAGAAATTTTTACCCTGAATATTTAATTAGGCTAAAACAAGATGGCGACCATTTTCCTGAAGTGACCGGTCCTGATTGATAAATTTTAGATGACCAAAAACAAAATAGCGGCGTCCTGTGAATTTTTCTAGAGTGTGAATTTCTAATATTTATCTGACCTTGATTGCTGGAACTTTGATTAGTATATCTGTGGATTTCCTGGATGGCCACTGGGATGTTTTGCAGAGTATTTTGATGGGTTTTGGCAAGTTTTTGGAAGATATTTTATGTTTTGAAAATCCAGAGCCAGGCTGTTTAGTTCTGAGAAGAGGAATTTGGAGCTGCATGTATTTTGAATAGGAATCTTTTGAAGTTGTTGTTTATTAATTGTGATAGGTAGTTTAATGTGCATTTTAGAGTGGAAGTTTGTGTTTAGTGTTTGTGCATCAGATAAACTGTAAGTATGTTTTTTTTATCTTTGCATGTATTATATTTTTGGGGTTATAATTGTGAGAATTTTTTTGAATGTGAGATTTATTTAATTGAAAGGATTAGTGTTGTTGTGTTGAATTTTTTTTTGGTATTATTTGATTGATGGGATCTTTGTTTTGTGAAGAAAGCAATAGGGAATCAGTCAAATTTTGTGTATTTAGTGGTTAATGTTAGTATGAATTTTGGTTTGTTTTCTGAGTTAGAGAAAATAGGTCAAAAGTGTATGAAAGTGTAATTGTGTTAGAATTTACTTTCAGTTATATTTAGTTAAGGGGTTAAGTTGAGTTAGAATTTCCCCTTTGCTGAATTATTTGTGTTGTTTTAATTTAGTTATATTATAATTTTGTGGGATTCAAGGGTGATAGCCGGACTCATTGTGTTATTGTTGTGTTAGAATAATATCAGGTGAGGGGGGATTACAATTGTTTCTCATATATATTTTTTGTTTAGGATTGGTCTGAGCAATAGTCGGACTCTATCTTGTTATTTTTGAAGGCAAGTTGAGGGGAAATTGTTCGTGATTCATTTCTAAATTATTGATTTTTGATATTATTTGATTATTATAATTTGTTTTGTAATATCATTGTTTATTTATATACAGGTTTTTTTTGAATGCTTGATCTGATTATATTAGATATTAATCGGTTATAATTTAAGTTATTATTTGAGATATTTTCGATTTATTTGCATTTTGCATTTATTTTGATTATTTTGAATATCTGATAGTGTCATTTGATTATTGTGATTTTGTCTTACTAATGGTATTTTTGCAATTTTGATGTTGATATTGTTATTTATTTTATGTTTGATATCTTTCGATTATTTGGTTATTTCTGGGTTTGCGGTGTGTTAACGGGTGGACTTGTGGATTTTGTTTACCTATTTTTAGGAGTGATACAGCCAGATCCGGGGTTCTTTTGTTTATATTTAGCATTTGATTTTTTTGTAAAGGACATCTGCACTTAATTATTTTGGGTAGTTTGTTGATATTAATTGAGTATTGTTAAGTTAAATTTTGTATTCTGCTAGCCGTAATTTACTAGTAATAGGGTTGACTCTTTTATATTTAAGTCTGTGTTCCTATTTCTTGATAGCTTTATTATTTAAAGTTGGGGATTAGGATTAATGTTTTGAGAGGAATACTTGGTCCTTAATATCGGGTCAGTTTCTTTCTGTTTTGTGGTTACGGTTGATGATTTTGATTTTGTTTTTCCCTGCTGTTAATATTTATTGTGAATTTTCTGAGTTTTGGTTTGTTGTGAGCTCATTAAAGTGTTCATCTGTTGGTTTTAACAGTTTGTCTAGATTTTCATTTAGTTGAATTTGGGTTTTGTGATCTTGGATTGGTTAATTGATTTGGAATTTGATTTTGATTCGGATTATTTGAAAGTGGATGTTAATTTATTTTTGTGTTGTCTTTAGTCTGTTTTCTCTTGGTGTTCATAATACCAATATGGAGGTAGAGGTTCCAAAGGACCAATGAGGGGTCATCTAGCTGGTAGTCGCTATATGCGAGTGTTGTCACAAAGAAGACCGGGTGCCAGTTCTAGAATTGATACCACGGAGCGGTCTACTATTGGGGGACCGTGCTGGCGGTGTCAACAACATGGACATTGTGCGCATGACTGTACGGTTGAGATGTTCCGGTATAAGGATGATCCGAAGCCAGTTGAGAAGATGAATTTGGCTGAGATTCCATCATTGTTGTCAGCTGGGGCTGAAGATTTTAATGATTTCGGTTTTCTTTTGGAGACTGATTTTAGTTTGTCTGGTTTTGGTTTGAATGACCAGGTTATCGATTCTGGAGATGGTTTGTTAGTGGATGATAATCTGGAAGTCTCTGAGTTTGGTTTGTGAGTTTTTTGGGGTTTGAGTAGATGCGCAGTGGTCGCCTGCTGGGCCCATTATGTTTGAGTCTCCAGATCGTCATTGTCTTTGTTCCTTTCAATCATGTGGTTGTTTTTGTGGTTTTTTTTGGGACCTGGGTGTCAGTTGATTAAGTTAGAGTCCTTGATTGTTGGTGTTTGGTTTGTGTTTTGTGCTGTAGGATAATTCCCGCCTCGTCAACACATTAGTTTCATCGTTCGTCCTCATTACGTTTGTGGTTTGGTGCGGGAAGTATGACTTGTTGCATTCTGGATAGAGGCAGGTAAACGCGGGCTGGTTGGAACGCGCATTGAATTTGCTTGTATTTTTCTATGCAGCATTCTTAGTACCCCTTTCCATGATGTGTGGGGAGATCAGTGTTTGTCGGGGATTTTTACAGTTTTTTTGTTGTTAGTTTTGTTTTTTTATATAATGTATTAATATTGACTGGTCAGTGTGTATTTTATGACTGTTTTGATTTGATTTTGATGTGTACATTGTCTTATTTATTGTGACTTTTCCCTAATGCATTGGGTGATTGGATATTTATATATTATTGTGTTTTTTAAATTTTGTATGGAGGGTTATGATATGATATGTTGTAGAAATTTTGTTTTAAAGTGTTATTATATTTTATTGTATTGTAACTTGGTATTATTTTATATAGAGTGCTTATGATACTCTGAGAGCTGAATTTAGGTTTTAATGATGCTGAGTGAGTTGTGTATTTGGACATGTCACTGTATTTGTATTGGTAATGTAGAATTTTAGTGTGTTTATTTACAATACTACAGGGGGCCGTATTGTTAGTATTTGGTTTTGTCTGTATATTGAGTATTTAGGTATGTAGTCTTGTAAATGTGTGATTGTATTATTATCTATTATCATGTATTGTATTCTATACTGTATTATTATTTGGAGGCCCATTCTGGGCTTCCGTAGTTAGTGTTTGGTTTGGGTTGCCCTCTGTAGGTGTTTGATTGTATTACTTTCTCACTATTCTGGTGTGGTCCAAGCAGGACCTAGTAATAAAGTGTCACTAGATTTTACCTTGCTTTATCACATTATTTTGTTGCTTCCAATCCACTGCAGCATGGAATTCTGCAAACCAACAGCTCTGATAAGGTGCTGTGCAGTGCCGAGCTGCGCTTAGGATCTTTTTGCTTGCATACCGCGATGCCGGACTATTTCGAGGTTCCTCCAGATGCGAGTTTTACTGCTGACGTCAGTAGCCGCAAGGACGGTTTTTCTCGTTTGTGGCATCGTCGTTTGGGTCACATGGGTGCCGCGTATCATGACCAGGTCAAGTCAAGTGTTGATGGCCTTGGTGCAGGACCCGATATCGGACATGTCTGCCCTGAGTGTCTAGTGGACGACAGGCTGCTAAGCCTTATGGTCGAACTCGGGGTTCGTCCAGCACAGCTCTGCTAGAGCTGTTGCACGTTGACCTCATCGGTGCACTGCCGGTTGAGTCACTGGGGGCAGTCGTTTTGTGCTCACTATAGTTGATAATTTTTCGCGAAAGGTATTTGTTTTCTTTTTGCGGTCAAAGGCCGATGCAAGTCAGCGCTTGATTGACTTTGTGCGTTACCATGAGCAGCAGACGTCTTACACGGTGAAGCGTGTGCGTACTGACAGAGGTACTGAGTTTTTGGGCCAATTCCTGCGTTCTTTTATGGTTCAGCGGGGTATTTGGCATCAGCTTACGGTGGCTGGTTCTCCGGCGAGCAATGGAGTTGCCGAGAGAGCGAACCGTACGCTTATGGATACCGCGCGCGCTTTATTGGCCGATTCACTCTTGCCGGGTCCGTTCTGGGGAGAAGCGGTGAGTGTGGCTGCTTTTTTGTCTGGTTTGCGGCCTGCTCGTCGTGCACGGTGCAAGACGATGCAAGAAGTTTAGAACGGTCGCCGGCCCGATGTGAGCCATCTGCGAGTGTTTGGTTGCGCATGCTATGTTAAGTATGGCAAAGCACTGCGCGGCAAGTTAGATGCGCGGGGTGAGCCGGCAATATTTGTCGGTTATGCGCCTTGTTGGTGTTTGTAAATTCAAACTGCTTCTTATGAAAGGCAATGGGTAATGCAGGTAGCATTTACCGTGTGTTGAATCACAAGAGTGTGTTTCCTTAAATTATCATAGCATCATTGTCAAGGTATTGTTTAAACTTGTTGCATTCTTGTGAAACAGTGTTAATATATTTATTTGGCATCACCATAACCATCTTGATGTAATGGTGATGCATTTGCAATATTAGTTGATTATTTTATCAATAGATGGCATTAGCAGTAGAAGCAATGTGTCTCATCTACTGCCTTGCCTTAGCTTGTCTTCTACATTGTGCTTGTCACATGTTCTTGTCATGTGACAAAAAGTTATATAAGTCTTGACTGAACTTTGTAGAGACTCTTGCTTTAGACGGATATGACTGGTTCACAGTAGTCTAACCTGAGCAGGTCCTCGTTTTCCCTTTTTAAATAAACCTTATATGTTATTTTGTTCAAATAGAGAGTTTAATTTCACTAATAACATGTTACACTTTTAGGTTTTGTAGGGTTACGATTTTGTGCACGCCGTTCGTCGCCAAATTGAGCTACAGATGTGATTCTGGCATCATTGGATAGGCGTTGCCGAGAGGAACAAAATGGATTTTGTCCCACGCCGATAGGCCTATTTGTCGCTGAGTTAGTTGCGTATTTGCGACGACTTCAATTACAGAAAATTTCAAGAAGCTTCATCTGCGGGGTTACGATTATCGCTTCACAGTTCGGCGGGTTTTAGTGCTGGAGCGCTGGGATTGGCACCATTAGAAGCAAGACGCATTGAACTGTATTTGTTTCATCAACCTAGGCCTAACCGTCGCGGAGTTATTAATGGTTTTTGCAGTAGGTCACCATTTTCAGTTGGAAAAAGGTTGCAGTTTGTTTCACATCAATTCCCGGCCCGTAGATGCATAGTTGGACAATATACATATATGGAAAAGATTCGCAAGAACGAGACAAATCGTTTGATGCCAATTTCATCTGGATACGACGAACGGTTGCAGAGATATTCAAAGAAAACCGAGCCAAAGTTTTGAAGGTTTTTGCCAAACAGCACATTTTCAATTTGGACATCATTCCACTGCGCATCCAAGGTCATTCATGGTCACAAGCTGTTCACAGATTCAACAATTGGTAGCAGAGGATGGTTCAGCTTGTGCACCATGCTGGAGAATTGCTCAATATTAACATTTGAGCAATATAAGGTAAAATACCTCAAAATTTAGATTTGAACAGTTATTGCCGGTTTTCTCTTATTTTTCAGATTTGTAATGTCAGACAAGGATATTACAAAGTCAGCTGCGGCCAGCATAGCTAAACTGGACAAATTAAACTACAACCAATGGATCATTGATGTCCAGTTGTTGTTACAAGAGAAGGGGTTGTGGCGGTTTGCCACTGGAAAAAATGTAGAACCTCCAGCCACAGCAGCTCAGGCCGAGAAAGACAAATATGACTGAGAGAAGGACAAATCCAGGGCTATTGTGCTGCAATCGATTGTGCCACGACTTCAACCAGCTGCGATGAAGCATGAAACCACACAGCTGGTGTGGCAACATTTAAAGAAGCTGTTCGAGCCTAGTTCTATTGCTCGAGAGGCAAGTTTGGTTGAGACTTTCTATTGCATGCGTCGAGAGGATGGAAAAGAGCTTGATTCCTTCATCAGCCGTCTTGATAAAGCTGAGGATGACTTGGTCGGAGCGAACACCAAGTTGAAGCCAGAGGATTCGATAAAGGCTTATCTTTTAATCAGCAGGGTCGGCAAGGAGTACGAGAACCAGGTCCAGTCCATATACCAGTGGAGCAAAGATGAGTTCACGTACGACAAAGTTTCAACAGCTCTTCTAATGGAAAGTAACCGACGTTCTCACCACTTGGTCGCAAGTGGTGAGAAAAGTCTTGAAGTGGCAACAGCACACCTCTCGGCTCAGAAACAGCAGTTTGTTAAGCATAACGCGGCGAGTACGTCAAAAGGTGAAGTGAGTGTGAAGTCAGATTTAAAAAGGCCATTTTTGCACGGTGTCACGTGCTACCGTTGTGACGAAATTGGACATTTTGCCCGTGATTGCACCGAGAATGGCACTTCGACAATTTCAAAAGGTTATCTGGATAGCATTACTTGTTATGCGTGTGGAAAAACAGGTCATTATGCTAGTGAGTGTCCAGATTCCCCTACACTGAGAGGTAGAGGTCAAAGAAATGGTCGTGGTCGAAGCAGACGTCGGCGCCAGCTGAGTGAGAAGTTAGAGTCACATGCATCAGTCAATGCATGGTTTGCCAAAGTGTGTGAGCCGACATTAAATGAAAGTCCAACGACCGCAAGTAGTGAGTGTGTGACAAATGGTTCAAATGTCTGGTTTTTAGACACATGTGCATCAAATCACGTGTGTGGACAGCGTGATTTATTTAGTGAGTTTGAAGAAATTGTGCCAGTGCGACTCCAATTAGGAAAAGGTTCATCCTGGATCACTGGACGTGGAACTGTATATTTACTATTAGACATTAATGGTGCGAAGAGTGAGATTACTTTAAAAAGTGTTTATTATGTCAAAGACTTTAAGAATTTGATTTCAGTGGGTAAGACGGATCAGGCCAAATGCAAAATTGAGATTTTTGATTCTTGTTTAAGTGTATATTCTCATGGTTCCTCTGTATTGTCGTTGCTTGGGATGCTCGATGGTGGGTTGTATCGAGTCGTAGGCCCAGTGAAGTGTGTGCCGGTTTCACAGCCAGGCAAAATTGATACACATATTGATCACACTCTGGCCACAGAGAACGACATTTCAGTTGACCATGATATTAGTGTAGATGTTTCACATCAGTGTGATGCGGACATGCGCTTTAATGAATCAAATGAATTGTCTGGTCATTCCAAAATAAAAAAGTGTGTGAGTTTTGAAAATTTTAAGAATGTTACCCACATTAACCCTAAGGCAACAGATTTGACATTTCCAATTAATAATGATAACGCTAAGAGAGCAAAGTTAGTTAAAAATAAGAAGAGTAAAAATATCATTAGTCATGAGCAGGTTAAAATTTTAAAGAAGAGTGCGCATAGGCGAGAGATACCGAAACCAGACCAGTTGCAATCAGAGAGTGATGCTTTTCCTAGCAAACCTTTTGAATTATTACATTTAAACTTAAGGGGGCCATGTGATACCCAATCGTTGGGAGGTGCGAGATTCTTATTGTGTATAGTCGATGGATTTACACAATACACATGGGTTTATCCCCTAGCAAGCGTAAAGCGGGTTTTCAAAGTTTTTGGGGTTTTTGCTAAGCGTGTGAGATATTTCAGCAATTCCAAAATCTTAAGTGTGAAATTAGACAAGGGATTTGATTTAATTACAAATGATTTCAGAAATTACTTAAACAGTTTAGGTGTAGTGTTGTTGGGGACAGAAGAATCAGTCACTAGTGCAGAGAAAATAGCGGAGCATGCAAACAGTATGCTTTTAAACAAAGTGGGTTTATTGTTCAACAGTACTGGTTTGCCTTACAGGTTATGAGCAGAGTTAGCTCTTTCATATACAAATTTAATTAATAGAGTTCCCCACAAACTGTTAGGTAACAAAATTGCCTTTGAGTTGTTGAGAGGACGTTCAATTTCATCAAGACCTTCAAAATTGCTGGGTACATCAGCCCATGTTTACATTCCCAAGTATGAGCGAGTCAATTCTGAGGATCCAAAGTTCTGGACTGGGATTTTATTGGGTTATTCAATTAAGGGCTTGGGTTATAGAGTG
Organism: Strigamia maritima; assembly: GCA_000239455.1. NCBI lineage: Eukaryota > Metazoa > Arthropoda > Chilopoda > Geophilomorpha > Linotaeniidae > Strigamia > Strigamia maritima. The sequence continues at coordinate 36,680 of JH432101.1, forward strand.
TGGGATCCCCAATCTGGTGGAATTTATGAAGTCAAGAATGTCAAGTTTGGTAAATAAGTAATTGTGAGTTTATTAGATGAGTTTTTGTTTTAATTTTACATCATGATCGAGTTGATTATTCTTGTCATGAACCCTTTTCATTTAGAGAGGCGAATGTGAGAGTCTTTTGTAAATTTCAAAGTTCATGCATTATTATTTTTCAATTGAGTGTACATTACATGATTGTTTGTTAGAGTTGTCTGCCATGGCATTGCACCATGGCATGGTTTTGGAATCAAGAGCTCCAGAGTTATAAGGCCATAAATTAAAGACGTGGATTAATCATTGGTTAATTGTCTGACATCCTACTAGTACAAATTTGTGTTAATGTTTTTTATGCATGAGGTTTTCTGTTTTTGAAGCCAGAGGCCTAGCTCTGGGGTAACCTGGTTAAGTGTCGGGCACCTGCCATGTTGTGGTGTCATTACTAGTTATGAACCTGAGAACCAGTTTGATTTAAGGAAGCACGTGTTGGTGTTTGTAAATTCAAACTGCTTCTCATGAAAGGCAATGGGTAAAGCAGGTAGCATTTACCGTGTGTTAAATCACAAGAGTGTGTTTCCTTGAATTATCATAGCATCATTGTCAAGGTATTGTTTAAACCTGTTGCATTCTTGTGAAACAGTGTTAATATATGTATTTGGCATCACCATAACCATCTTGATGTAATGGTGATGCATTTGCAATATTAGTTGATTATTTTATCAATAGATGGCATTAGCAGTAGAAGCAATGTGTCTCATCTACTGCCTTGCCTTAGCTTGTCTTCTACATTGTGCTTGTCACATGTTCTTGTCATGTGACAAGA
>JH432101.1:37546-63369 GCA_000239455.1 Strigamia maritima
CTGAGCAGGTCCTCGTTTCCCTTTTTAAATAAACCTTATATGTTATTTTGTTCAAATAGAGAGTTTAATTTCACTAATAACATGTTAAACTTTTAGGTTTTGTAGGGTTACGATTTTGTGCACGCCGTTCGTCGCCAAATTGAGCTACAGACGTGATTCTGGCATCATTGGATAGGCCTTGCCGAGAGGAACAAAATGGCTTTTGTCCCACGCCGATAGGCCTATTTGTCGCTGAGTTAGTTGCGTATTTGCGACGACTTCAATTACAGAAAATTTCAAGAAGCTTCATCTGCGGGGTTACGATTATCGCTTTACAGTTTGGCGAGTTTTAGTGCTGGAGTGCTGGGATTAGCACCATTAGAAGCGTACGGGCGAGACGCATCGAACTGTATTTGTTTCATCAACCTAGGCCTAACCGTCGCGGAGTTATTAACGGTTTTTGCAGTAGGTCACCATTTTGAGTTGGAAAAAGATTGCAGTTTGTTTCACATCAATTCCCGGCCCGTAGATGCATAGTTGGACAATATACATATATGGTAAAGATTCGCAAGAACAAGACGAATCGTTTGATGCCAATTTCATCTGGATACGACGAACAGTTGCAGAGATATTCAAGGAAAACCGAGCCAAAGTTTTGAAGGTTTTTGCCAAACAGCACATTTTCAATTTGGACATCATTCCACTGTGCATCCAATGTCATTCAAGGTCACGAACTGTTCAGAGATTCAACACGCCTGATAAGCAGTCGTATAGGGTTTTTAATCCGCGAGCGCGTCGTGTTACAATTGAGCGCAATGTAGTCTTTGACGAGGGCCAACGGGGCACGTCGTTATTGGATAGTGGGGCAGCGCCGTCGCCGCCTGCTAATGCTTCGCCACCAGACGTTTACTTTTACCTGCACGAGCACCGCCGCTACCGCCTCCGTTACCTCCGGCACCGGATCCTCCAGCAGCAGCAGTAGATTCTCTAGTTGCTGACCAGGGTCAATGAGATTTGCAAGCGGCACCGGTTATCATACCTGATGTCGAACTGGTTGCGGGACTTCCGATGCCTGCAAGACAGACACGTGCAGATCGCGAGGCTGCGCATAGGAGGCAGTTGGCCACACGGGAAGCCGAGTTGCAGCTATGGGGGTACGACGGTCGGAGCGACTTTGCGAGCAAGCGAATCTTGCGCAAGATTTCCTGATTACTCCGAGGACTTTTGATGAAGCGATGTCAAGCAAGCAGTCCGAGAAATGGAAACTTGCAATGGACGACGAGCTGTCATCAATAAAGCAGCACGAAGTGTGGGAAGTTGTTAATACGGCATTTGGTGCCCGGCCGATTAAGTCAAAGTGGGTTTTTCGGATTAAGCGAAACAAGGATGGCACCATGTCGAAGTTCAAGGCTCGCTTAGTAGCGGTCGGCTGTGCGCAACGTGAAGGCGTGAATTTTGACGAGACGTTTTCGCCGGTGGTCAAGCACAACTCGTTTAGAACGCTTTTGCATATAGCTGCGAAAAAAAATTTTTTTGCCAAGCAATACGACGTCAAGACTGCTTACCTGCACGCCACTGTGGATCATGACATCTACATGTGCCTGCCGCCGGGGTATGGCGAGAAGCCGGGTCAGTGTTGCCACCGAAGAGTCTGTATGGATTGCGGCAGTCCGGACGTTGCTGGAACCAGTGTCTGGACTCCGGGCTAAAGAAGGCTGGGTTTGAGCAGACGCAAGCGGATCCGTGTTTCTACAGCTATAAGCACGATGGCGTCAAGATTTACCTGATGGTGTACGTCGACAACATGATCGTCATTGTGCCTTCGGTCGAGGTAGTGGACAAGGTTATAGACACGCTAAACCGATACTACGAGTTGGTCGATATGGGTTTGCTGAGCTATGTACTTGGGCTAGAGGTGGAATGCCGTGATGGTGTCAACTATGTTGGTCAACAAAAGTACATTAAGACAGTGCTTGGACGTTTTGGGTTGACCGATTGCAATGCAGCCCGGACGCCACTTTCAACTAGTGTGGACCTAGCGAACTTTGGAGAGTCGTCGCTGTGCGATCGGAGTTTGTACCAGCAGATGCTGGGATGTCTCCAGTATGTTGTTCAAGGGTCGAGGCCAGACTTGGCTTTTCCGGTTTACTGTCTGTCGCAGTATGCAAAGGATCCACGACAGATTCATCTTACAGCGATCAAGCGGGTCATGCGGTTCATCAAGTCAACTGCAAGCTTGTGCCTGGCGTTGGATCACAAAGGGGATGTCCCGCATGTGTTCACTGATGCCAGCTGTGTACTATATTGGGCCAGCATAGGACTCTATTTACGCAGTGAAAGTAAGGCCAAATCCAATATGGCGGCAAAGGTAAAATTCATAGTCTGCAAAATCTTCTAAAACTTGCGATTCAAAACGTCTTCATAAAACGACGATAGCTCCTCAATGCTTCGTCCGTTTGACTTGATTCTGGCACCATTAAACTCGTCGCAGTCTTGCGGTTCTAACGCATCCAAGAAAAATGAAAAACGTAATTACGACTACGAGTGGCGAGCTGCGAACGAAAACGCCAAAGCATGTATTTCCAAAACACAAAATGCAACTTCGCGATAAAATGGCGATATCTCTGCAATGGTTAGGCCTATTGAGCTGCGCCTAACGCCATCTTGTTCGTCTCGTCAAGGCGCTTCTAATGATGTCAAATTCGAACCTTAAGCTTAATAATTTGGCGAACGGCAGCAACTAAACCAACAACATGCACAAACCTAAAATGCTATATATTATTAGACATGAATCAACACAACTAAGTGATAAAAAAATAAAACAAATAGGTTTATTCTAGTGGGGCAAACAAGGACTCAGACTGGCTAAATACTAATATTTAGTGGGCATTGCCAGAACAGAGTGAGCTACACAGGAAGTGCAAACACTTTTATAGGCAGTTGTCATGTGACTATGCCATGTGACAAAGACAAGGCAGTAGATGAGGCACATTACAACTGCTACTACCACCATCTATTGGCAAAATAATTAAACATAATACTAAGATATCATCACTACATCTAGGTAATCATGATGATGCCAAATAAAATATCTAGAGAGCATAATTATGTCAAATGTGCATTCCTATACTACAAACAATAAAAATACAATATCTTATGCATTTTCAGAATATGTTCTTTACACAATAAGTCTCAATAACATAATTATAGCTAAACAATTTGTTTACACAAAATAAAATATAATACTAGACATTTTTAACGTATTGTTCCAACAATCGCTCCCTTACGTGAAACATGTCTTTACAAAATGCAATATGACTTATATTAAACATTTTCATCTATTTCTTTCACACCAAAAATTCTTGAACATAGAGAATTTAATCTACTTGCAGGTAACCACTTTGTGAATATGTCGCTAATATTCAAGCTTGTATGCACCTTAGATAACGTGAACTTCTCGTCCTTGATCCATTCCCGTGTGAAATGATATTTTACCCTAATGTGCTTGGTTTTGGAATTCTCTATGTCATTTTGCATAAATTGTATTGATGTTAAAGAATCTGACTTTACATCTGGAATATTATCATAACATAATAATGGTAGTTCTTTAAATATGTTAGACAACCAGAAACCTTCCTTAATAGCATTAACTAAAGAAGTGAATTCTGCTTCCATTATTGATGTACAAATGCTTGTCTGCTTCCCGCAAGACCAGCATATGGGGGTATTCCCCATCATAACAATATACCCACCGAAGCTTTTACTAGAGTCAATGTCCGTTGCCCACGAAGCGTCGGTATAAATGGATAAAAGTTCATTCTCGCAACTTGTCAAATCAATTTCTAGATTTCTCGTGTTTACGACGTACTGAAGGATTTGTAATAGGTACTTCACATGTTTCTCACTATGAGAGTTGTTGTACTGCGACAAGAAAATTGTCGAAAACAAGATGTCTGGCCGCGTCCTGTTGGCCAGAAACATCAACGATCCCACAAGTAATCTGTACGGGAAAATAGTCTCTTCCTCATCTGGTCTACACTTGGTTATCGTTGCTCCAACGCTAATTGGGACTTTCACTAGTTTATTTGGGGGTTACTTCATACATTTTAGCCAACTTCTGAATAAAGGTTTTCTGATGAATACAAATATTTCCATCTTCTCTTCTAAATTCTATTCCTAATAGCTTCTTGACTTGTCCCATGTTGGTTAATTTAAAATGTCTCCCTATTTTCCTGATGACATGGTCTCTTATCTTCTCTGTTGCTGTAAACAGCACAATGTCATCAACATAAACGACAATTACTGCATCAGTTCTTAAATGATAGACGCAATTACATCCAAGTAATTTTGTAAATCCAATCTTGATGAATGCTGAATCTAAAGCTTCATACCAACATCTTCCTGACTGGTGGAGACCATAAAGTGCTTTTGTTAATAGCCATTTGTTTTCTGGATTGCTTGAAGTTGCTCCCTTCGGAATCGACATATGTACTGGTATATCGAGCTTCCCATACAAGTAAGCGCACTTAACATCAAGCTGAGTATCGTACCAGCCCCGGAGTACTACTAATAAACAAAACAGTAGGCGAATCAAGATAAAGTTCACAACTAGTGAAAACACCTCTTCGTAATCCACCCCACGTTTCTGTTTGAATCCTTGGGCTACCAATCTTGCTCTATATCTGGTAATGTTTTCATCTGCATCTCTCTTGAGCTTAAAGATCCATTTGCTTCCAAGGATACATTTATTTGCTGGTGGCTTTGGTACTTCTTCATAAATCTCTCTTTCTTTAAATGTATTCAATTCTTCATTAATAGCCTCAGTCCATTTTTCCTTTTCTGGTGTGGCCATTGCTTCTTCATAAGTCTTGGACTCAATAACTGCAACATGAGCTTTAACTTGATGATGACGAGTCGTTATATTACTACTAGTTGAGGCGATACGGTCTTCATCTGATGAACTAGTCGTATCATCTTCTGACGAGCTCGAAAAAGTTACATCAAGTTCTGGTAATATTGGATCTGTCGGGACAGAATTGAAATCATCGATATCGTATCTCGATCCCCGGTCTTCGAAGTAATTTATGACCTCTCGTTTGGATCTCAATCTTTTGCCTTCGGGCGTGTAATAATAAACAACTATTCGGCCCTTTGATGCTCCTGACGTGCGGCGAACTTCTTCTCGATCCCAACCATCATGAGATTCAACTCGTACTGCTAATCTAGGACGACGTGCTTTTGCTTTCTGAGCTTTTGCAGGTGCTAACGGCGTGTGAAAAACATCCATCGTCTCTCTTCGATCAGATATACGCTGAACTCTGCCTACTGGGACTGTTCCAGGTGTCCGAGTTTCCGTTAGAGACTGGGCTCGTCTACGAGGTGGACTAACTGGTGACGTATGACGAGTTGGACTTCCTGGTGGTGTATAATGAGATGCTACATCATCATTATCACTGTCGTCGCTATCTGAAGTTATAAATCCTGTTGCATCGAAAAATTTGTCTTCATCTTGCGTTTGGATAATATTTTGCTTATCTTCAGACAGACTAGGACCTTGGAAAGACTTCCAATTCCTTGTTTCGTCAATGGATACATGCTTAGTCTCTGTAACTGTGTTATCCTCTGGGTTCCAAACCCTAAAACCTCTAGTATCCAATGCGTATCCTACTAAGAAACCAATCCAGGATCTCGACTCTAATTTATTCCTCCTCGTTTTGTCTATATAAACATGACATAGTGATCCTGGTTTCTTCAAATGTCTTACTGACATTTCCTTTTGCCGTAACTTGATCTGGGGTATCTTAAATCCAATTCTACTATGGGGATAACAGTTCTTCAAATAAACCAGTGTTACTGCTAATTCCGCCCATAATTCTTGTGGAAATGAATTTACTTCTATCATCGCCCGGACTCTCTCAAAAATTGTACGGTTGAGGCTTTCAGCTGTGCCATTCATTTCTGGTGTATATGGATTGGTCCTTTCTGCTTTGATTCCAATTCTAGCCATATACTCTTTAAAAGCTTGGTTCACAAATTCTCCTCCGCAATCTGTGCGGATATTCTTGACCTTATATCCAAACTGTCTTTCTACGCGTTGTTGGAATGTTTTGAAGATTCCAAAAACTTGATCCTTGGTCTTCATGGGAAAAACCCATGCAAAACAGGTTGCATCATCAACTATAGTAAACAAGTAGTTTGCTTGACCAAAGGAGGTAACTGGCGCCTTCCCCCAGACATCCATGTGTAACAACTGAAGCGGCTTGTCGGCTACTCTATGTCCGTTGCTTGGAAAAGAACCCCTGGTTGCTTTCGCTGCCCGACAAATGTAACACATGACATCCTTTGACTTTTTAAATTCAAGGCCATAAACCCAGATATCTTTACTCATTGCATCTAGTCCCCTATAATTTTGGTGAGCAAATCTCTGATGCCACAAATGACGTAAAACTGCATAATTCCTTACTAGGACGTCATTAGGTACTTTTTCTAAAAAGGTTTTGCCTAATAAATTACCCGTCTTAATCCCATTATCAACAACAATCGGTTTGGAATTCGAATTAATATCAATCTGCTTTTTCTCATTTACTCTGACATGCTTAACATTGGTTCCATTAATCGTTTGAACTTTATCATTAATAACAACTGAGTTATTTACTGATTTAACCTTTCCAATTACTTTACACAAGTTATCCTCTTGTATTTTTGCATGAATGAGAGAAAAATTCGGATTCCGTTTATACGCTTGTAATAAACCACCAAAAACGTGAACATGTGAGCCTGCTCGATCTATCTTCCCAACTGATGTCAAATTTCTTTTGAAATCTTTTGCGAAATCTTTTAACGTCACATGACATGCTTGATTTCGGACTTGGGTCTCGAGTTCTACTGTCCCTTTACCAGTTATAGTGGAGTAACCTTCTCCTAATTCAATCTTACTAGGAGACAACGATTCAAAGCTCGAAAACGAGGACCTCTCGCAACAGATGTGATCTGATGCTCCCGAATCAACATACCATGCTCTGTCATTACAATTAATGGCATGACTTGCTTTAATCTTAAGTAAATTATGGTTAGATACTTTATGATTAGTAACATTTGACACAACACTTTCACTTTGCACTGAACTTTCAGTTTGCATGTTCGGTGATACTAAGTCTGTACGCACTTTCACAATGTAGACACCTTTAGTGTTGGTTGGCATGTTCTGCTTACCACGACCGCGACCTCTCGAGCGGCCTGATCCACGACCCTGCGTAGATGCGTTGCTTTTTAGCACATGTGGCTTACGACACTCTCAAGCGAAATGCCCGTATTCTTGGCAATTGAAGCACTGAACACTCGACTTGTCAAAACTTGTTGATGGCTGCCCCTTTCTGTCATCACTGCTTGGCTGCTGTCTGTACTGCTGAGACTGTTGCCAGGGCTTATTGTAGGCTGCAAACACTTGTGCACTTGTTGAACCACTTCTGGCTGCATAATCTCGGCGCGTGCTCTCGGCAATTAGAGCTTCCGAGACTTTCTTAAAGGTGAAATCCTGCTTTGACCATTGGTAGTATGCTTGGATTTGATTTTCAAACTCATCACCGACAATGTTAATCAACACATAGGCGCATAATTTTATCTTCTATGGTCATCTTAAGTGCCGACAGCTCATCTGCTGCAATCTGGATTCTCGACACGTAATGATCTACATCTTCATTCGGCTCTCGATGAATTTTGTTAAAATCGGCAAGCAACTTAGCTTCTCGTGCAACTGATGTGGGCTCAAAATGAGTTTTGAGGTGATCCCATACTGCTTTACATGTAGTCAGCTTTAACAATGGTGGCTTCAACCTGTCAACTATTGCATTGCAAACCGTGGCTCGTGCTTTTGATTGACGCTTGTAGAATTTCAATCTAAATTCCTCGGTTGCTGTTGCAGCTGGTTCCTTCTCGGTATCATTGTAAAATCCCCAAAAGTAATTTTCCTCTAACAAAATCTACATGTTGATTTTCCAGGTTTCATAATTGTTTTTGTCCAGCTTCTCTATGGTACTGGATGCTGATTTCCCACTGTCTTTGTACGCCATTATGCGAGAATAAAAATGGGAGCGGCAGAATCGGTTCAAATATTCAGAAAAATAATTTTTACCTTTTATTGCCCAGTTTCACTGTTTGGGCAATTTTATCCGTGTTGTCCTAGGCTGTAACCACAGTCTGCTACCAGCTGTACTATATTGGGCCAGCATAGGACTCTATTTATGCAGTGGAAGTAAGGCCAAATCCAATATGGCGGCAAAGGTAAAATTCATAGTCTGCAAAATCTTCTAAAACTTGCGATTCAAAACGTCTCCGGTAAAACGACGATAGCTCCTCAATGCTTCGTCCGTTTGACTTGATTCTGGCACCATTAAACTCGTTGCAGTCTTGCGGTTCTAACGCATTGCAAGAAAAACGTAATTACGACTACGAGTGGCGAGCTGCGAACGAAAACGCCAAAGCATGTATTTCCAAAACACAAAACGCAACTTCGCGATAAAATGGCGATATCTCTGCAATGGTTAGGCCTATTGATCTGCGCCTAACGCCATCTTGTTCGTCTCGTCAAAGCGCTTCTAATGATGTCAAATTCAAACCTTTAGCTGAATAATTTGGCGAACGGCAGCAACTAAATCAACAACATGCACAAACCTAAAATGCTAGAAATATTATTAGACATGAATCAACACAACTAAGTGATAAAAATAAAACAAATAGGTTTATTCTAGTGGGGCAAACAAGGACTCAGACTGGCTAAACACTAATATTTAGTGGGCATTGTCAGAACAGAGTGAGCTACACAGGAAGTGCAAACACTTTTATAGGCAGTTGTCATGTGACTATGCCATGTGACAAAGACAAGGCAGTAGATGAGGCACATTACAACTGCTACTAACACCATCTATTGGCAAAATAATTAAACATAATACTAAGATATCATCACTACATCTAGGTATTCATGATGATGCCAAATAAAATATCTAGAGAGCATAATTATGTCAAATGTGCATTCCTATACTACAAACAATAAAAATACAATATCTTATGCATTTTCAGAATATGTTCTTTACACAATAAGTTCAATAACATAATTATAGCTAAACAATTTGTTTACACAAAATAAAATATAATACTAGACATTTTTAACGTATTGTTCCAACAAGCTGGGACTCGACCAAGGATGCAAAGGGCTTTGGCGGTTATATGACTGAAAACGGTCTGGGCTCCAAATCCTAAGTTTGCACGACCAAAAACGTACAGAAACGGCCAAAACTCGTTTACAAAACGTAACTTTTCGTTTTTTCTGCCGAAATTCAACGTCGTCGGGCAGCACGGCACTTTCTCGATCCTCGTCGACCCACAAACTGAACGAAATGCGTCGTACGTTGTCCGTGGCTTCTCGGCGGCGCTCAGTCAACAAAACTTCCACATGGGCGCAGTTTATAGATGCACAGTCGCCGCAATGAGCACACACAATTATTAAACGAAAAAAAACGAACTCACGTTGGTTTTATTCCATAAAAAGGCAAACATGCCGACTTGGCACGCGTGCCGCCATCTTGGCGCACCTGGAAGTGAGTAATCACCTGGTTCGGTGATCACAAAAACCTGATTGACAACAGGTGATGTCACACTGGGGCAGCCACCTGTTGTCAATTACTAATAATCGACACGGTGTCGTCTGCTACATCCAAATAAATGCAGACAACACCTAACAAATACAAATAACTCTTATATCAAGTAAATACATTCTCAAATCAGTTATTAAAGACTTTTATCGATATAAATAGACACAATCAGGTATTATTCAGACTCAACTTCAGTAAACACTTGTCAAAATAGGTAAATTCAATTATCTCAACTAATTCAAATAATCTTCCTACACATTACATGGTTGCTAAGCTTATTATCTCAGTTGATTTGCGACATCTAATGGTTGTTCATACACTAAACCATTAGGACCAGTGTCCCAAAGCAACACCCAATAAGCAAAGAACCCATTTGACACCCAACATAACCATTTTTCCTGGTCATAACCAATTTCACACATGATTAAAGACCACAACAAAGTTTATAAACACAAAACTCTAATATCGATCAAATGAAAGCAAATATTTCAGCTAATGGATTGCTCAAACGACAAAAATCCCCTCCTTAGCTGAAACATATTGCGCAAAAACTAACTTACAGTCTAGAGTTTGCATACATGTGACATATCATCACACTGACAACTAATGTCTGCATAACACGTATATCTACTCTATACAAATAGTTATAGGACATAATCTCACTACTGGAGTGTCAGTGAGCCACACTATACAATTATACTACTACTCTGACTATAAGAAATCATAAAATATTGCACAACATCTTATCAGATTATTATTAAAGCTCCAAATAATCAATACTAAATATCACACAGTAACATAACACTAAACATAGTCAAAATTCGATCTGGCCAGTTATTAATAGATTCGCGTTTTAACTGGTCGTCGTGTTGACGTGGAAACACTCAAATTTGATGTACTCAGTGATTCCGGATCCCCAAATGGCGGATTAGGACTCATCCAAGCATTATGGCCTGTTTGACGACATCTATAGCAAAGCCATCCCTCGTAGCGCTTCGGTGGCTTATCTGCTTCATCCAATTTAGCTTTTGGATTCTTATTTTTACGTGTTGTCACATAAGCCTTGTTTTCCTCTTGTGGCTTATCCTCATCTGTAGTGCCACACAATCTCCGTCTATATTCAGTAAGGAGACATTCGGATACTTTCTTCTAAGTGAAGTCGACATCTTTCCATTGGTAAATCATTTGGCGCTGCTTTTCATAGTCCACTCCACATCTATTTAATAACATGAACGCCTTTTCATCATCGTCTATGTTGACGTTCACTGTCTCCAGGTCTTTTGCCGCTGAATCCACGCGTTCTATGAAGTCATCCATAGCTTCATTAGCATCAATACGCAAGGAGTGGAATTTATCTCGCAACATTGCCTTCCTTGCACGAGATGACGGTTCAAAAACAGTTTTAAGATGTTCCCACACCAATCTTGTGGTTGGGTGCTTATCCGCCGCCTTCCTATGTCTCTCAGCGATGCTTTGGATGAGTATGGCCCGAGATTTCAACTTGGCTTTGTTGAATTTCTTCACCTCGGACTCTGTGGCTCCTACTTTCAGCGGTTGAGCCGCCCCAGTTTCATTAGTGAAACAGAAGAGGTCAAATTCCTCTAGTAACAGCTTTATGTTGAGCTTCCAGCTGTCATAATTTAATTTATCCAGCAATTCGATCCTCTGAGCAGCCGACGTATACTTGTCCTTGCTCATTGTGTCTGAAAATTGGAAAAACGGCCAGAAAGATATCTTATACACAAATAACATTTTTCCTTACAATACACGGCCCCTTAATTAGTCCTGGGGCACTGAAAATCCACAAATGTATTGTCCTCGGTCAAAATAAACTTCTGCAGGCTATTTTTCACAGTTGTCATGATGAAAAACAGTCGAACCGTACGATAACACGGTCGTACACACGTTGACAACTTCTCTAGGCGTATCCTCAACTTATAATTGCTCCAAAACGCCCAAAATGGATGAAATCCTTCACTCTATCGAATTGCTATGCTGGTATTCCTCGTTTTTGACTAGATAGTCACTCGCTCTGCAAAATAATAACGAAAACTCGGCAGAAAAACATTCAAATAATTTTAATATGCGTTTACTTACGCATAGAGCTCCTTTTTCAATTCCGGGGCAAATGGCATCATAATTAGGCCTACTTAAGCTTAAATTAGGCACAGAACCACCCTCTGCTACCATGAAAACAGTCCGGGCTCCAAATCCTAAGTTTGCACGACCAAAAACGTGCAGAAACGGCCAAAACTCGTTTACAAAAATTCCGACGCAACTTTTCGTTTAACCTGCCGAAATTCAACGTCATCGGGCGGCACGGCACTTTCTCGATCCCCGTCGACCCACAAACTGAACGAAATGCGTCGTACGTTGCCCGTGGCTTCTTGGCGGCGCTCAGTCAACAAAACTTCCACATGGGCGCAGTTTATAGATGCACGGTCGCCGCAATGAGCACACACAATTATTAAACGAAAGAAAAACAAACTCACGTTGATTTTATTCCATAAAAAGGCAAACATGCCGACTTGGCACGCGTGTCGCCATCTTGGCGCACCTGGAAGTGAGTAATCACCTGGTTCGGTGATCACAAAAACCTGATTGACAACAGGTGATGTCACACTGGGGCAGCCACCTGTTGTCAATTACTAATAATCGACACAGTGTCGTCTGCTACATCCAAATAAATGCAGACAAACACCTAACAAATACAAATAACTCTTATATCAAGTAAATACATTCTCAAATCAGTTATTAAAGACTCTTATCGATATAAATAGACACAATCAGGTATTATTCAGACTCAACTTCAATAAACACTTGTCAAAATAGGTAAATTCAATTATCTCAACTAATTCAAATAATCTTCCTACACATTACATGCTAAGCTTATTATCTCAGTTGATTTGCAATATCTAACGGTTGTTCACACACTAAACCATTAGGACCAGTTTCCCAAAGCAACACCCAATAAGCAAAGAACCCATTTGACACCCAACATAACCATTTTTCCTGGTCATAACCAATTTCACACATGATTAAAGACTACAACAAAGTTTATAAATACAAAATACTAATATCGATCAAATGGAAGCAAATATTTCAGCTAATGGATTGCTCAAACGACAACAAAGTGCATGGGTTCGAGTCTTATCGGGTGGAAGGCGCGCAAGCAGGGGATCGTCTCACTTGCGAAGCGGAGCTAGTTTCCATCTCAGAGGGTGTCCGAGACCTCAAGTGGACCCGTGGTCTATTGATGGAGTTGGGGCAAGGCGATTCGGTCAGCCTGTCGATGGACGTCTTCACCGATAGCAAGTCTGCCATTGATTTGCTAAACAACCCGTGTCACCACGAGAGGTTGAAGCATGTTAACCGAAAGTACATGTTCGTTCGGGACGAGGTTGCACTGGGCAACGTCCGGTTGGTCCACCTGCCGTCAGAGGAGCAGCCGCTGACGTCCTGACCAAAGTTTTGAGTCGCGAGAGAATGGACAGATGTATGAACCATTTTCTCGAGCGTTCTCAAGACATCGTTTGATTGTTAAATTTTTAAGTTTCGTTTTCCTTGTGAGGTAACCAGAACGTGTCTGTACAAAGGGAAAAATGTTGTGTTTAGCATGGATACAGGCACGTTCTGGTTGCCATGCTTTGCTTTGTTACTCTTGGTATTGTTGCCTCCGTCATGTATGAACGGATGAAATCTGATGTTACATTAAACCTTGTTTTCCTGTTTTGACCTTCTGAACTTCATTCCATCACAGTCCTCCAAGTGTGAGATTTTGAAATAAAATTCACACTTAACAATACCCTATTATCGATAGAAATCATTTTCCCCTTTTAATACTATTTCAAATTAAAATTTAGAAAAATCTTTCTCTCCTTTCAATTTCTTGGTTTTTCTGCAATTTCAACCTGTGAGGACAGTAAGACTGGCAATCTTGAATTGCTAGCTTTTCTCCACGTGATATGAACATTGCTTTTCTTAACCTTTTTTTCTCGAATTGTCTTTATTTCCATAAACACGTGTTTCGAGAATTTAGGTTATGATTGACACCATTTGAAAGGTTCAAACAAATAAAACCTTATGAACTTGATGAGATTCTGTATCAGAACCTTCCACTTGCTGGGCTTTCTTCTGTCTTTCCTTGATAACCTGGTTGACCTTTTTGGGCAGTGTTTACAACAGAAATTACTTTCATTCATTTCCCCTTGATGCCACTGAACAAATCCCCAACACATGGTCACAACTGGGACCGCCAAAATACCAACAAATAAAACATTCTTCTACTTATGAACCCATCTGATTCACTTTTATTTTATTTGTGATCCTAAAATATTTTCTGTGTTTAGAAGTTAGTAAGACGCTTAATCCCAAATTAAGCGCAACTTCTATCTATCAGTTGTATTTTAGATCCATAAGCTTCTGATATTATCTAATTTGAGGAGTGTAAAACCTTCAAAAATTAAGTTTGTCGGTAACTTATCTTTTTAGACTAATAACTAACTAAAAACTTATTTCTAGGACTTGATCACGTGTTTTGTGAATTTGTAAAACTGGCAAACTAGATTTGTCAGTATTTTTCTCAAACTGTAATCCATTCCTATCTTTATTTCTCTTTTTTTATTCTTATTTGGAAGTTAAGTACATAACTTCTTTACATGAATTTGTAGAGAGAAAAAAAAAGATTTTCATTTTCCTAAAGTGATAATTGGATATGTTTTACATGTCGTCTTATCACTTCTACATTTTTCAGACTAAAAAATAAAACTTTATTTCATTTTTTATTCTAAAAACTGGAAAAATTTAACAAAATTGGCCATTTCTAGCTTCAATTTTGTGTATAAGTAAGCGTTATTCAAGTACTTCCGCTCTATGTGCCTTAAAACTAAATAATCGCGCATGAGATCGAGTTCAAGTTTCGAACGCTTCAGTGTGCAGAAGACAGCCGGGACGGGGAATAGAGTGGATCTTCCGCTACAGGAAAGGCCTGTCCTGCCGCGTATAAGTGGGATCCTTGCCTGTGTCTTATCCCTACACACCTATCAGGTCTAGCTTTACCTTTTTCTCAAACCATAAAGTTTAAGTTCTGCTTATATAGTAGGTTTTTGTTTGATTCTTGTGAATTGGCATGTGTATGGTCGATCGAGAAAATTAATTTTTGTATCGGCCAAATCATATCAAAACCTTACTCAAATCTATCCAGGGGCAGCAGTAAGGCGCGCACGGCTGTTTGAGACAGACGGTGTGCCATACAAGCTCCGGTTTGGCCGCGGATAGTCCCAACTCATCGTACGACGATGCCACGACCCTCCCACATCATAGAGGCAGTGGTAGGTAAGTTTTACTTTATTTAAAGGTTAAAACCTGATAATTCAATCAGGTTTTCACCTTATTTTTAGGTAAAAACTTCTAACCTTTGATTTCTATCGCATGTATCATTTTGACAATGAGTGTGTTGAATTTTCAGCACACCAAATGACCAAATATACACAAATCATGGTTTGTGTGTTAATTTCAGGTGTTCTGCCAACCTAGATTAGCAGTATCCACCTGAATATAACAAGAGAATAAAAAAATACATATTTTCCTCATTTTAATGAAATAAATTCGTGCAAAATCTTGTCGAAAATAAACAATAAAATTCATAAAAAATATTTTCGTTGTATTTTTTATAAAGTACAAGTAGTTCAAAGTATAATGATAAAATTTATTTATTAAGTCTCTAAAGAGAGACTGGGACTTCCATAAAACACATATAAAACAAACTTTAACACACATTCCAACTAACAACTTTACAACTAATATTGGATAAATACTTATTTGGCCAAACTAGTTGATGGTGCCCCAGGTGGGGGAGATGGGGGTGGAGTCGAATCATCCTTCTTCTTCACCTCAGTCTCAACCACTTTTGGCTTGGTGGCCTTTTTCTTTTTTGGTTTCTCAGAAGTCTCCGATGGTTTTGGCAAAGGAGCTTTCTGTTTTTCCAAAGAAGGGGGTTTGGTCACCTTCTTCTCCACTTGTACTTTTGGTCCCAAAAATACTAGAGGATAACATACAACCGACTGTGGTGGGGTGATGGCAGAGCTCATGTCTCTCTTGGTCCCATCAGTCGGTTTCCTTGCAACAGTTTTTACCAGCTCTTTCACAGGAATGGGAACTGGTTCAGTTTCCACTTCCATGGGTTGAGAGGTGTCCGTTGCGATAGATTTGACTTCTTGTTTCCTGATTTTTAAGGGAAGCTGGTTCTCTTCCATGAGAACCCACTCTTCCATTGGCGGCAGCAAGTGAGGTCCATCACCCTTGCATCTAACTTCCCTAGGATCCCATACAATGGCTTGCCCTTGCTTGTTGAAATTAATTCTACATCTTGGACATGTAGCCCAGGGTCGTCCTCGAGGAGTAAACGGGCTTTTCACCACATACTTGGCCACCGTCTCATTTCAAGGGGTTTTCCTCGGAACAAGGCGACGTCCATCGCAGTTGGCACATGGGAGGAGATGGTTTTCATTCTTGAATCCCATCGTCCACCCACTTCCGCCGCAAAACGGACATGCCACATGTGTATTAGTAGGGGCCGCTGGTTTTGTCACGTCGTCGTAAATCTTGGCCTGCTTTGCTAGCTGACCTTGTTCTGCAGCGACGTGAGCATCATTCTGCGCCTTCCTTTCTGCTTTCAGTTGCTCATCGAGTAACTGAATATCAGATTTTTCTATTTCAGGTTTGGGTTTTGCTTTAGAGCCCTTACCTGAACTAGCTGGATTGGTTGCTTTCTTTAGCTTATCCTTTGCAATAAAGGATTTGCTTGTTTTTGCAACCTGTTTTGGGTTTTTTGGATACGGAGAAGCTGCTTCTCGTCGGTTCTGACGAGAAGTCTGGCTCCCCTTTGCCGATTTGAACCCATTCTTCGAGTTGACGCTGTCCCAACCCGATTCTCTGGCTGCAATCCATCCCGCGCGTCGGGCAGATTGTAACCAGCGGTTGTACCGAGCCGTTTCTCGCAGTCCTGGATCGGTAAGCCGCATTTTTTGTACTTTTTCTACCATTTTTTCCGTAATCCGTGTCCACCCTGTTCCTAGGATTGGGCATGGTGTTTTGCGCTGGTATATTCGGGTTGGCGGCACTGGTCGATGCCCCAACATTTACGGATTGTCTGATGGCACTCAATAGCAGTTGAAATTGCTCATCAGATAAGTAATTTTTGCTGCCTCAAGTTTCTTCTCGGATTCCTCATTTCGATTCGGTTCCATTTTCTTAGGTTTTTATACAAACTTCGAATTTCTATTCTGCTGCGATGATGTTAAGATGAATTATGATTTGTCTCAATATCATTACAGTTTATATATTGCATATCGGCCTATGGAACGTTTTGCAGTCATTGGTCGCTTGCGGTCGAATGTGTATACCATACGTATTCACATTTGATTGATTTTCGGCCAATGTGATGCTAATGTTGCACAAACGTTACGGTTTGTGCGCCAAAACGCCATTATTGTGATCTTAGCATTTATTTGGACCAAATTCGGCGACAGAAACATTACAAAATCGATCTCAAATCATTTGCCGAGATTTATTTCCATTTTTCGAAATTAACTAGTTTCATTTATCTCATGAAACTAGGTAAATCGAACTGAAATACAATAAGCTATTTATTTTTTATTACCATCTCATATTTTATTTTAAATAAAACACAAACATGATAAAATAAAATAAAAGTTCACTTTATTTAAACTCAAATACAAATTGTTTCAAACTTGTAAAATAAGTAAAAAATAAGCAAATAAATCCAGTAGTGGCTTGAAGTATAACTTGTATCTTGAATACAGGTTCATACCAGAAGTTCACTGCTGCTGAGGAATCCTGAAAATAAAAAAAAGCATAAAACCATGAAAACTTTGCCAAAGTTTTCATGTATTGATAAGATGTCGACATAAATTAGAAATTCATGTCAAAATCTCATCCCTATCGACTTAACATCTATTTTTCTTACAAAAATAGATCAAAAGTCGTGTTAGGATGTTGTTGAGATCGAATTACATGCATAATTCGATATTTCAACAACTTTTCACCAAAATAGATAGATAAAGTTGTGACTGGGGCGGTGGGCACAGTCCCTACTTGGAGGAATAAGGGGACTGCACTGGATGCCTTCGTCATGTGAAGTAGCAGAGACGACGCTGTATTTAGGTGTTTGGCCTTTATTACAGTTGTCTAGGGGTCAGCGCCAGCCTCCACCTGCTACTCATGTCTGTACCACCGGTATGTACTAGTCAAACCCGACCCGCGGGCCGCGTGGGTTGAACCAAGGACCGCGTGGTCGAAATAACTAATGCCATGCTGCAACCCATTGTCATGGACTTGCAGCCACTGTTCTCGCTCATGGAGGTGGGACCCAGAGAACTGGGGACCCAAGCTTCATAGTGGAAACCTGGGAGTCGGCAGAGCTTGGCCGATGCATGTCTGCACCGGTTGCTGGCTCTTTAACAACTGCTGTCCCTGGATCTGCTCTGCCTCTACCTGCCTTCCCTCACTTCCTGTCTTGACCGGAAGTGGTCATGTACGACCAGTCCACTAGGGGGACATGTTGCGGGCCGTTGCCGTGCGCCTGGGTCGTGACACGGTCACATCTCCCCCCCCTCCGAAGAAGTTGGGTCGATGTCGGCAGAACCCAGAGCACGGACAACGGGAGAAACAGCACCGCAACATCCAAGATGAGGAGCTAGTCTCCGTAAAAAACAAAACACAACATACCAGTAGAAAACAAACAAAACGAACAACAAGAGAGGTGACACTTACCCAAGACGTGGCTCCTTAATAAAATGTTTTTTTTTCAAAGTTTTTACAATGTTATGTTAATAAAATTTATTTAATTCTAAAAGGTTTTTAATTTAATTGTGACTATGGGCTGTTTAGTCCTTTATACTAATACTATTTGTTTGAAATTTTAATGTTTAATTTGATAGTGATTTTTCCGTGGATCCTTAATTCGAATTCGGCCGGCCAACCCGTTGTTTTTTTTTTTTTAGAAAACTAAAAGCTTAACAATTAATAATGCAACCCGTTATTTGGGTTTTGGCTTGGGCACCACTTTCTTGAGTGCTGCCAAACCTCTTTTAGTCTTGTTTTTGACTACAGGTTTTGGTTTCGTCTCTATGGACTTACCGGGTGTGACTGGGATCTTTTGATCGACAGTTGCTGGTTTTGAGGGAGATTGAGTCGAGGTCTCGACTTCAACCTCCATCTGGGTCACGATATTCGAGACGAGTCCCGCCATTTCTTCCTGTACGGCTTGGTCGTACCAAAGCTTTGGCTTGTCCGGCCCATCGATTGATGTGGCGGCAGACAAGTCAGGAAACACGGCGCTGAGGCACATGTCCTGCAGTGAAGCAAGTGAAGCGGCAGTAGATTGCTGTTTGACCTTCTTTTCCGCTTCTAGTGTTTCAGTCTGCGTCATTTCCAATTTTTTGGATGCAGTGGATGCAATAAGAGACATGAGATCATTATCTCTTTTGTGCTTTGCTTGTGTCTCATTTTGAGACTTAATAAGTAAAGCAGCATCTGTAATTTTTGCGTCCCGATCTTTTTGGATCAAATCCGCAACTTTCTTACCCTCCGGGTATTCTCTAGCTATTCTCGCAGCATTTAGTGGGTTTTTATTATCCCTGTGCAATTGCACATGGACTGCTTTTTCCGAGAGGTCTAGGCGGGCGGGCGGCCGGTCGGCGCTTCACCTCTGTCTCGTCCAACGGAATTTTCGGGGCAGAATACTGCTCCAAATTGTTTGTGTGTTGGGCCTTGTTGGTCGCAACATGCACGCTGGTTAAGGAATTTGATGGTCTGATCGATTTCCTTCTTGGATCTCGAAATGGTGCAAGCGGGAGCATTGGCAGAGAGGCCAACATGTGACCCCGTGCTTCGGGTGCCGAAGAATCTTCGAGCAACTTTCTAATCTTCTTTGCCCGACAATCCCGATTGTCATGATAGAGTTCGTCCGTCGATCCTTTTTAGCGTCTTCCTTGGTTCGTTGGCGCTGGCGCCAAACATTCTGAACTGTCTGGTCAAAGGCAACAATTGGTTGACTTTGCCATCCCCAAGGCAATTCGCACAAGTCGATGGAATCCGGTGTGAACATTCACACCTTGTCCCAAACCACCACACAGGGCAGTTAATTAGGTTTGCTTCACTGTCAGCCATCATAAGTTGGTTTGAAGGTAGGAAGTCTTTTAGTATCAAGCGGTCTAGATAATAGTGGTTGCACTGAACTTATCAGAAGATAATGAATTGCAGTTCAACCAGCACGTTTATATAGGCGCTGAAAACGTCACGTATCCAAACGTTGTACGTTTGTACTGATTGGTCCGAATCCAGTCTTTTGATTGGATCTTGCAAATGGTCGATCTGCGCATTACGTTGATACGACGTTTTTGCAATGTTTTGGCCGAAATAATAATTTTATTTTCAGCGCGATGAATTCCACAATAGTTTGACATATTTATCGCAATTATTTATGAAATCTTGTAATTTCGTTTCATTGTATCCAATAAAATTACTTTATATTTATTTTTTCCAAAGTCCCTTAAAGATCTAACTTATTTGGTGATTTTATTTGTCTCTTTGGCAACAAGACAGTATTTATATTGTCATTATTGGGTTTCGAAACATTTTTGGGTGGTCTACCACGTTTTTTGGGCAATGGGGCAATAATTTTATTACTTTTATCATTAGCCACTGTTTTTTGTGGGTTTCCACCTTTGGTGGATGATTGAACAGGGACTGTGTCTTTGTTGTCATCCGTGTGTTGTGGTGTAGCAGACTTTTTGTTGCTACTAGCAACAATGCTAGTTTGTGATGGTGTAGTGAGGGTTTCCTCATTGTTATCATCGACATCAGCAATAGGCCAGCCTGCTGGTTTATCACTGGGAATTTATAGTCTCATTTCTGAAACATTTACAGGGCCCTTACTTTGTAAAGTGATAGGCTTTGCAATTTCATAAGCATTGCTACTAATTTTCTTAATAATCACATAGGGACCTTTGTATCTGTCTTCTAGTGATTGAGAACATCTGATTGCCGCTTTGGACAATGCATGAGTTTTAATTAGGACTAAGTCATTTAGTTTAAATTGAATGTCTGACCTATGTTTGTCATAATTAGTCTTTTGTTTTATTTGGGCTTTTTCTTTATTACTGATTGCTTTTAAAAGAGAAGCCATCCGACTCATGAGCATTCTTAGTGCGTCATGTGGTCGTTCTGGGTCAAAAGGGGCGGCGTAAGCAACATCTCTGTTGTCCCAAAATGGTCGAAGTTCCTTAAGAAATGTCGCCATTGCACGTGTTATACCAGTGGTAGCAGATGGGGTAGTACGGAGTACGAAATTTATATTTCCAATCACTCTGTCCCAGTGCTTATGTTCAGAAGTGAAAATTTGAAGCATTATTTTAATGTTTCTGTTAATCCTTTTAGTATAATTAGTCTGAGGATGGTAAGGAGAAGTGCGATTTGGAATTATTCCAGCATTCTCACATAGCGCATTGTATACATCGGAAACAAATTGTTTGCCATTATCTGATACAATATAACGTGGAATGCCATAGGTTTGAAAAAATCTCATAATATGGGGAACCAGAGTCAGGATTTTAGCATTCCTTAAAGGAACCACTTCAACCCATCCAGTTGCATAATCTACAATGACTAAGATAAATTTATTCCTATTGGTCGTCATTGGTTTAGGTCCCATCAGATCTAGGCCAATTCTTTCGAATCTGCCAATCTGGGCTGAGATTGGTTGGAGTAAACCCTTTGGTTTCCTCTGAATGGGTTTGCAGCGCTGGCATCTGTCGCATTTTGCGCCATATTTGAGTGTCTTGTCTGCAATTGACCCAAAAGAAAGAGTGTCTGAGTCTTTCGAAAGTGACGTCACCGCCACCATGTCCACTACTAGAATAGTCGTGGACCAGTGCTAAGCATTTGTCTTGCAACGACTTGGGGACCACAATTTTGAGTCCCACTGAATTGTCCACATCTTCCAGATAAATATCTGATTTGAAAGGGGCAAAAATAAATAATACACCATCTCTGTTTAGAGTAAACTCTGTTTTGAGTTTCGTATATTCCATTGGTACATCAGGCCAGAGAGTGTCGTCCTCTGGGTCTGTTTGCAACCAGTTCATAATCTTAGAGAGATTTTCATCGTCTCTTTGAGCTTGCTCAAACTCTTCCATTGAAACATTCTAATGATAAGAATCAGTCAATAAAAATAGTGAGTACAATTGGGATCTTTCGTACTCGGCATCTTGGTCGTGGATTGTGATTTCATCACTTTCTGTGCCAAGTCTGGAGAGAGCATCAGCAACTACATTGGTTTTGCCTCTCCTATAGACAATGTCTATATTTTCCTGTTGAAGTTTTATGGCCCAACGTGCCAATCTACCTGCAGGGGGTTCATTAACCATTTGAGGGCCAAATGATCAGTCTCAACAGTGTATTTAGAGTATTCAATATAGGGTCTGAATTTTTCGACACCCCATATTACTCCTAAGCACTCCAGTTCTGAAGCACTGTAATTTGCTTCCGCGCCTTGCAGTGTATGACTTGCGTATGCTTCAGAGTACAAAAGGTTATCTTTGGGATCTACTTGCATGAGTACTGCACCGAGACCGGCAGCACTTGCATCCGTGTGAATGGTGAAAGGAGTTGCAAAATCGGACAAAGGTAGCACGATATCTCCAGTGAGTAGATCTTTCAGAATCTCAAAAGCTTTTTGACATTCTGGTGTCCAAGTGAAATTATTCCACTTTTCCTTTTTGTGTTGTACAAAGAAAGGCTTTTGTATTGAATTCAAGTCTTTAATTAAAGGAGCATAGAATCCAACCATTCCAATAAAACGCTGAAGTTGTTTCAAAGTTTTAGGAGCAGGGTAATCCAATATTGCTTGGATTTTGGTGTCGTTAGCAGTATATTTGCCAGCAGACACCATAAAGCCTAAAAAGTCAAGTTGCTCCGCACAAAAGAAGGATTTTGTTGGGCTTGCTTTCAAATTTTTTGCATCTAATCTATCCAAGATTTCTGCAATGTGTTGTAAATGTTCATCGAACGTTTTACTAAAGATAATGATGTCGTCGAGGTAGGCCAGGGCAAATTTGCTTTTAATGTCACCCAAGATTTGGTCCATCATTCTCTGAAATGCGGATGGTGCATTGCACAATCTAAAAGGCATTCTTGTATATTTGAATGTTCCTTCAGGTGTTGAGAATGCAGTCTTATTCTGATCCTCTTCACTTAGTTTAATTTGGTGATAATCCTTTGCTAAGTCTAAACTTGTAAAGAAGTAGCTACCCTTAAGAAAACCTAATATCATCGATATTGTTGGCATAGTATACACATCTTTAATAGTTTGCTTATTTAGCCACCTAAAATCGATGCATAATCTGTAAGTACCACTTTTTTTAGATACAATTACAGTGGGATTTCTGTATGGGCTTTCACATGGCTCCACAAATCCGCCTTTAATTAAAGTGGCCGTGAGTTGGTTCAGTAACTCAGTTTTTGCAGGGTTGTGTTGAATTAGATGAGTTTCGGTGCTTTAAATCCAGTGTGTTGTGCAGAGAATGAAGTGAGACATGTTGCTAGGACACATTGCAATTCGCAAGTGTTAACTTTTATTTAAAAAAACATATAGGTGGCGCCAAAAAACCTACGGAAGTCTATAGGTAACAGTATTAAATAAAACACTATTTACAGATAATATAGTATCTCATTAGAGACAAACAAATGTAATAAATAGAAACATAAAACATTGAATAAATACAAATAAATACGAGTATAAAATAACACAATACAGAATAAATACAAATATATAAATATACGAGTATAAATTAACATTTTCCCCCATTTGTACTTATTCCATTGGATATAATTAAATACAGTTATTAAACGTATGCATCTAAATATTTACACAACTCAGTTATTTTATCTTTATTTTGTTAGTATGTCCGCCAAATTCTTTTTGGTGTAAACGTACTGTAAACTAAATAAATCATTCCGATAATTTTCTTTTACAAACTGAAGCTTAACGTCAATATACTTCGTTTTTGCATTTTCCACATCATTACATATGAAGTTTATGGCTGCCCGTTTGTCGCAACTCACAGAAATTTTACTAAAGTCTAAACTCCGGACATTACTGATTTCACTTAACAAACGTCTAAACCAGATAATTTCTTTTACTAATTCAGATAATGCTATCAACTCAGCCTCCATAGCACTCATAGTAACCAAATTCTGTTTCGTCGTTCTCCATATTACAGGATTACTACCGATGCATACAATGTACCCAGTAATAGACTTTCTATCACCCGGAGATGTAGCCCAACTAGCATCGACAAAACAGTTAACTGATAAATTAAATTCATTACTTAAATGGATAGTTTTATCTTTTGTACTTAGTACATAATTCCACAAGTGCAATAGACAATTCCAGTGTACCAGAGTAGGCCTGGAATTATATCGAGCCAATATACCAACCGCAATGCAAATATCCGGTCTGGTATAACGAGAAATAAATAATAAAACTCCTATTAATGTCCTATAGGGATAGTCTGATGGATTAAGAATATCACCATCCAGATTCAGTTCCGCCAAATCAAAACCAACTTTAAATGGCTCAGCAACTCGTTTAAACACTAAGCCGCTAAATCTTTTAGCTAACTCTCTAATATAGGTCGTCTGACTGAACTGGATTCCCTTTGAGTCACGTAAGATGTCGATATCGAGAAATCTCTTTGTTTCACCTAAATCAATACACTTAAAAGCTTTGTTTAATAAACCCACTGCTCGTAGTTTAGCTTTTTCATTTCTCGCAAAAACAATGATATCGTCAACATAAAATAAAATTATAATATCCCACCCTAGACGATAAACACATTGTGTAGAGATAAACTTGTTAAACCCTAACTTTGTTATCTCCTCACCCAACTTGAGGTACCATTGCCTCCCGGCTTGTTTAAGACCATACAAGGATTTGCAAAGCTTCCAAACCCTGTTCTTACTAGAATGTAACACTTCCGGAATCGACATATAGATATTTTCCGGCAGATCTCCATACAGGAACGCACACTTGACATCAAGATGTGTGTCGACCCACTTCAGAAACAAAATTAAAACGATAAATAAAAATCTAACGACAATAAAATTGACAACTGGGTTCTAGACCTCGTTAAATTCTGTACCCTGCTCTTGCAGGAACCCCCTAGCAACGAGCCTAGCACGATGGCGTATGACCTTGCCAGCCGAGTCACGCTTGCGTACAAAAACCCACTTATGGTCTAAAACCTTCATGTCATCGGTTTTGTCTATTTCAATAAAAACATTCCTTTCCGCCAAGAGTGTTAATCTCATCATCCATGGCCAATTCCCAGTCAACCCTATCAGGAGCACCAACAGCTTCCTTATACGTTAATGGATTGGCTAGAT
The DNA here is from genome assembly GCA_000239455.1 of Strigamia maritima. Classification (NCBI taxonomy): domain Eukaryota; kingdom Metazoa; phylum Arthropoda; class Chilopoda; order Geophilomorpha; family Linotaeniidae; genus Strigamia; species Strigamia maritima. The sequence goes on from JH432101.1 coordinate 62,641, forward strand.
CAACATTTGAGCATTCTAATCCATTGAAGTAAACACTCAAATCGACTGAATGAGATTCACTAGTACAACTTGAAGTTGACGGACCCTCAGCCTCATCCGGCGAGTCACTAGGAGAATAATCGACCCTTGTGACGGTTCAATACCGTAGTAATTTATAAAGTTGCCACCAGAGGGCGCGATTTGCTAAAATGCTAATAAGATTTTATGTTAAATTGACCTCGGGTCATTGTAGTTTGCAATGATCCGGAATAAATGTTAGGATTTGATAAAAATTCCTTGTTTTTCATGATTATTTACTTTACTTCTTTCCGATTCAGAATTGTTTGCAAGTGTGTTTATATGTGCTTATGTAGTTTTACTGGTTCTTATCCCTGGGATAAGTGGAGGTTTTTCTTAGTAAGAGAAAATCCATGTGCTTTCATAAGTTTTACTGTCTTGAACCCATGGCAAAGTGTAAATAGCACTTTGGGGAAAAAGTCAGATCGTCACACGTGGAGGTTCCACCGAGATAGAATAATTTGAATAAATTATTCTAATTTCGTTGTGTTAATTTTAGTATACCATCATCGGTATCACCTTACATGTGACTATCGTCACACGTGGAGGTTCTACCGAGATAGAATAATTCATACGAATTATTCTAAATTCGAATCTTTTTAACTTGCATTCTGTATTGGATTTTGTATTGGTATTTAATTCTGTGGAATTTGTTCAAATATAATGTTCAAA
>JH432102.1:2342-13430 GCA_000239455.1 Strigamia maritima
AGAAATTCAATTCACTACCTTTTGATTCCTCTTTTTAACATTCTTAAATTCCATGTGTCCCGCTATAATTTTTATAATACCACACATTTCCTTTCTTTCTTCATTGGTTTCTTTTCGGGGCTTTTTCGATTGATTTGTCGTACAAGATCATAAAAAATCTGTTTAAAAATTTTTTTTAATTTTTTAAAAAAAAAAAAAAAACAACAAATTACTCAAATTGTTTAAATTTTAGATTAAAACAAACGCTGTACCACCTCGTTGACATTTATCTTGGCTTTCGCGGACGATTCCAGAAATGCGCAGTTGTTAAACGAGCGTGCCAAGTTGATTCCCTGGTCCTTGCCCACGACACGCTCGTCTTCAAGATCGCATTTGTTTCCCACAAGAATCATCGGAATCTGAAAATTAAATCAGCTCAACATCATTTCAATAATGAGAATGTAAAAAAATATTCATTTTCTTACATCATCTGTATCTTTAACCCTGAGAATTTGTTCTCTCAGGTCTTGAAGATCGTTGAAAGTTGATTGTGCAGTAATGGAATAAACCAGAACGAATCCTTGGCCGTTTTTCATGTACAAATCACGCATCGCGGTGAATTGCTCCGTACCCGCCGTATCCAGAATTTCCAACATACATTGCTGCCCATCAACTTCCACTTGCTAGTAAAAAAAAAAAAATAAATAAATATTAAACAAATTCCAAATTTGTTAGAAAATTCCTTATTTTCATGTTTTTGCGCCAAAATTTGTTACTGTGACATATTTTCTGCAAATTTGATGGTTAAAAGTTAAAACTTCATTTTTCGGTGCTATATTCGACCATCACTGATATGGAATGGAGCCCAGGTTGGACATTCACTTTTTCGCATAATTTTCGTATACAAATGCAGCTGATGAGAACTCGATAAAAGCAAAAACCCCATTTACAGAGATCATTTTCAAAATCCTCCAACAGTCGTCTCACATACTAAAATAGTCACTTGTAATAGGATTATACCGTAGTCCAGCAAGGCTAATCCCCCTTCCTAAGCAACTAAGCAATAATCACTAAAACAACAGCTTAAATGCCCAATAATATATCCTAGAAATATTATTGATAAACTATATTACACAAGTTAATCTCTTACTTGTATTCTCAATTCTCATTCTTGATTCTTCAATAATGCATCAAGCCAAAATAAAAGTGGGGTAAGCTTAGTGCCAGAACAGTTCACACATTTCATCCATTTCACAATATATTCTAATGCTAAAATCGATTATTTAATCAGAAGAAAGATACATGGTTTCATGTTCAATCCAACCTGTCCAACATGTCATCTTTATGAATTCCACAATTCAGAGTATCATGTCTTGAGTTGAACTCATCTGGAATTGACTTAGAATTCGTCCTTTGTTAGAGCAGTATAGTATTTCCTTTCATTAAATATTACATTATTGCTCAATAAAATTCTTTTACAACTAATTTCACCAGATTTTTAGTTTTTAAAATGTATTCAAATATTTAGTACAATACTACAACATTTAAAATTTTTTTTTACAAAATACTGTTGTAAATTTACCTCAACTTCAAACCTTAAAAAAGCCAAGTACTCACAACACCCACTAGGTTCACTAAATTAAAGTCTCAATTCCAAATTTTTTGCTAATGTCACATGAAAATATATTTATTTTTTCCATTCGACGATACACGAAATAAATAAAATAAGATGAATAAAGATTCAAATTGATACCTAGTTGAAAACAAAAGTTGGTACAGAATTATCTAGTCATAATTGCACCTGCAGCCAGAATTCACGGAAATACTTGACTGGAAGTTGAATCACAGATCTGATTACACAAAAGTTTGTTTGTTATTAAACCCATATTGCCAAATGGAGTGTCATCGAACTCAACACAACAAAAAACATCTCGGTAGAACCTCCACGTGTGACGATCTGTTTATCGTCACGAAACTAGCGATACCACATGGTATCTAAGCTTTACAAAGCTTAACACTGATTTATAATCGATAATTCACCATTTCGTATACCGTAAAACCTGTATACAGTACCTTTCTGTAACTATCTTCTATGGTTGGATCATACTTCTCCACAAATATCCCTTGGACAAATTGAACAGTCTGTAATTAAAATTTAAAAAAAAAGAAAAAATTAACAAATCTCAATTTCACTGACCATAAATTATATAAAAATCTTATATAAAAATAAAATATCTTACCAAGGCACTTTTACCAACTCCTCCACTTCCTAGCACCACTATTTTGTATTCGCGCATTGTCGAAGGAATTCTCGTTAAGACTTAAAAGAATCAAACCTAATAAGAGAAATAAATTAAAAAAAATAAATAAAAAGATTATTATTAAACATTTTAATCAAACTTCAATCATAAAATCCCTTTCTCCAATCATTTAATTCGAAGTTCAATGAGGATCATGTGGGAAAAATTGATAACATCGAACTGTTTAATGAAACACAAGTGGGAAAAGGTAATAAAAAAATTGGCCAATCATATGATTCAAGGTTTGTTGAAAAAAAATAAAAAATAAAAAAATAAAAAATACTCACAGCTTTATTTTTGAAAAACAGAATTTAAATGCACGTTTTAAAATAGATTTTTTAATTAAATTTAAGAAATTGTTTTCGAGTGATTCAAGGATGAGTTGTGAAATTAATTTCCAATGTCAAATACATGTCAAATAGGCCTATTTATAGAATTTTTTTTCCTTGTTTCAAGGTCCTCTACCTGATGTCCTTCCTATTATTCGTCATTTGAATGGAAATGTGGTCATCCTGGCCTCAATTTTTTCAAATTTTTTTTTAAAAAAAAAAAAAAAAAAAAAATAATGTAATTAAATAATAATTGTATTATAATTCAGAAAACTTGAGTGGTGATTTTAGCTAATTTTGAATTTTCTAGTGTTTTATCATGAAAATTGAGATAAACCATGTTGGTGAAGGAAATGATGAATTTATGAAACATGTCAACAATTTTTCATTACAGTTCACACCCCCACTTGCACTTAGGTCTTAGTTTTGTCTCATTTCGACAAGTAGACAACGTTGATGAAAAACAAGTTTGTTGTTTTTTAAATTATTAATTCAATTGTAATACCTATCGAACGAATTATCTCGTGTGATGCAATGGCGAACAAAACGATTGGAGAATCTCTTACCAAAACGAAGGATGCGAAACCTCTCACGAAACATGATGGCGACTCAACGCGACTCGGAAAGACTAGAGGTAGAGGGCGGGTCTCGAGCATGCGCAGTATTAGCTCATTGATCAGAGGATCAGAGTCATCATAGTAAGTCCGAAACAAGTGAGTTTTATTTAGTTTTCTTAAATATTCTAATTCACTATTCTAATTCTATTTCCTAATTTGTTTCTAGTGATTCGTGCAAGAATTTGAGGTTATATCGCTGAATTCCTTGAATTCCTTGAATTCCTTGAACATACTCCATCAAGAAAGTTTCAGAGTTTAACGCCAGGATAGAAATGTAGAAATTACGATGTAAACATCAAAATCGCAAAATTTCAAGTTTCAGAAGCATCCAAGGCGATGATTTTAGTCCGAAAATTAATCCAGAGTAGAATTTCCATTAATTTGGATAATTTGACCAAAGGAGACCATGGCTTCTCAAATCTCATCCAGTCTGGGAAATCGATAAATTAAAATTACACAGTTTTAAATGTGTTTTGACGAATTCGGACTCACGTGATGAAAATTCTACCTATCCGATGACCATGAATCCAGTTTTTTTTTTATTTACAGAAATTCTAATTTTTTATTCTAGATTTTTTTTCTTTGATAATATCTCGATTTTTATTTTCTTCCTTTTTTCCAATTTATAATTTTAGAACTTTTATTATTTTTTTTTACAGTTTATTTTTGCAAGTGGATCAGCGGATTACCTAATAATCATTTTCAAAATAATTGCTGGTTTGTTTTGATGACATCACAGTCATTTTAGCTGTGTATTCACGATAAAACGATGAAAGATTTGAAGCTAAGCTAACAGATTAAATAGAATGGCGAAATTGTTTGTATTTTGAATTTTTTTTTAAATAAATAAATAAATGAATAAATAAATAAATAAATAAATAAGTAAATAAAATGAGAACGCTCATTTTTCGCACTCATTTCAGCTTTCATGGCACCATGGTGAGTGAAATGCGATAATCTGATTTAGTGTAATGCGCCTGTTTCCAGGCTGGAAGCTTGAACTCTTTTCAGAAAATATTTTTTTTTGTTTAGTATTGTGGCCGCAGATCCCTGCTCGAGTCAATTCATGCTCAGTTGCCAAGTAACATGAAATAAACTCTTAAAAATATCAAAATATGTCAAATTGTACAAGTAAGATAAAAAAAATACACTGAATTGAAATTGAAATGTCTGAGTAAATTTCTGCAATTTTGTTCTCTATTTTTTTATTTTTTTTTTTAGACATTTTCAAATCGATTTTGTGGCTGTCCGTGTTTGTTTTCAATCATGTTAATCATTCAATCAATTTTTTTTGTTATACGATTTAAAGAATTTTTCTCATCGAGATAAAACCAAACTGCAATCGAAACAAAACAACAATAGATCTTTACAAATGTTTATTCAACCTGAATTAGTATGGGGTGTGACGTTCCTCATATTCAGACAATAAAGATACCTCGTTCGAGGATAGTGCTTTTATAGTACCCAATTTTGCCAATAGATGGCGCTAACCAGCAACATCGATCGTCCGCTCCAAAGAAGCAGATAAACTAAAGTATGGAAGCCGATTTATTGTCATGTGACAACTATTAATAAAAAACCTGCTTAACTGATTCTCCCATATAATATAACGGGATAAACCAATCAGATCAAATGAGTCGTTCAATTCCACTCGCCAGCACAAGGAGTCAATCGACTACCCCGTTACCTCACAGGTCACCTCATTGGTGCTTAGTGGTTGGTCAACCACTGTATTGTCCAAGTGAGTATTTAAGGCCCTTGCAGCAGGGCTCTTGACTTGAGTTTAATATTTTGACTATACATACTTGACTTGAGCCCCTTAAGCCTGGTTCACAATGCAAGCGTAGCTTTCATGCAACAAGTCAATTGTTGCATGCAACAATTGACTCGTTTGTTTTTTTTCGTACGAAAGTTGTTTACATCATTGTGAACATAGTTCTGAACTTAATCACGTTTTAAGTCCACTGAGCATGCTCAGTCACTAGGAAGTAGAATGATGTCACACCTACTGATGCAAAATGGCTCAACAAGTGATTCGAAGGCTGTGATTGGCTGGGAGAAATCATAAGAGAATGGTTTTGATTGAAGGCATCATACGTCACATTTCACGTACGAAAAAGCTCGCAATACTTCAAATTATTGAAGTATAGCTTTTGCATGCAAACTACGCATGCAACCGACATGCTTACAGTTTGCATGCAAAATTTTGGCTCATTGTGAACGTGCTTGCGTCCATTGTGAATGAGCCTTAAGACAGACACCTGTGTGCCATAATCGTACTTGTGGCAATATTGGATATGGTTTGACCATATCAGGATGGCGGTTCTGCTCACCTCCCTCCAACCATGTCCTGTGTAGGCATAGTTCAGACCTTGGCCATGAGTGGGCTCTTAAAGGTGGGCCTGTCTGATTCACTGTCCAGCTTCTGGCCACTCTAAGGCCAAACCTGATCTTCCTTGTCGTTTCGTGCTGTGCACAAACGCTGTTTTCCTCCTGAGCTGCTGTTTTATCTATCTCTTCATACTTGGTCATGTACTGCCGATGGACCTGTGTCCACCTTCTTTCCACATTGCACGTAGCAATGGTTCTTTTATATTAACCTTGATTTACCAATGCAGAATTGGGAGAAGGGATTAGAAGATGGGCAACAAGTGAGATTTTTTAAAAAAGGATAGTACGGTAACTAGCCATCAAATTGAGGCAGCAACATTATCGGATTCACTTTTGCAAAAGGTAATAGTCCATTAATATGTGCATTACTTTAAATCTAAATAACATAAAATTAAATTTCTTTAATTTTCACCACTTATTATACACACGCATCATTTTTCCCAAATTATTTCACAGTGCTTTCGACCATCAAAGATCTCATCAGCTTTAATTTTATTTTATTTAAGCAACTAATTAATCGGCCACCGGGGCTGTGGTTGAACTCAACGTCCCGGCCGCGGAGGCTGCGATTAGCCCGCAAAACGAAGATTAGATCGGTGGTATGTCCTTCGTGCTGCATCTTGCTGCATTTTTATGTTCTTTTCATTGATTTTTTTATTCTAGCAATTTTGAATTAGATCAATTGCTAAACATCTTTCCGGATCCGGAATTTTATTTCATGGATCTGGATAGAGTTGACACTGAAACATACTGCGACCATGTCGATAGCTACGTTTCCAATCATTTCCAGTTTGCCTACGTAGCCGAACTAGACGAGACCATCCATCATCATAAATTTCACTTAATGCTGGAACCAGACGATCAACAACAAACCTCTTCTAAAAAAGAGAAGGGTTTTTCCAAAGCTGAAAAAGAACAAGACCCCTTTGAATCCTATACCGCCTATAGACGATGAAACAAGAACTTTATTTTCTGAAAAACGAGAACAAGATAAAAAGTTTTACTACTATTTCGCTATTTCCTATCCCATTTACACTGTACTTTTCTTTCAGAAAGCATTGCTGGTAGGTTGCAGACACATAAAGACAAAATCACCGCAGCGCGCATCTCTGGTGGTTTAATTATTTGCCTCCGTTGCCTTTCCGATGATTTTGTCGCCGTGGATGCGCTAGGCTGTCCTAGTAGACACACTTAAGCTAGGTTCACACCGGCAGTAACAGTAGAGAAGTAGCAGCAGCATGGTGCATTGTGGGACAAAAGTAGACCAAAAGTAGCAGCAGAGAGAAGTAAAGTAAAGTAGTGATCAAACACAATATCAAGTAGGAAAGTAGCAGTAGAGCTTTTCTACTGACAACCAATCCTGAGGCGCATAGTTGTTACATGACAATCACATTTTTGCAAATGGCGACTGACATGAAGGAAATTAGAGAGCACATGAGCAAAGTGCATGTTTGCATGTTTGTGCAAATAATTTTACTAATAAATGCAATCCAACTAATAATAATTCATTATCAAATTTTTTAAAAATACTTTGGTTTTTACAATCTTTCTTTTTTCATTCAATCATTAGCTCCTGTTGTTGGCTGTAATTGGCTATTTCTTCTTTACTGCTACTTTGTGTGTGAACAGTGTAAATGTATTTACTTTACTTTTGATCTACGCTGCTGCTACTTCTCTACTGTCACTGCCGGTGTGAACACAAGTGTGAACCTAGCTTTACAGTTACAAAACAGTTACTTGTCATTTTTATTAATTTTACTAATGCTGTATACTTTCCTTTTTTTGCTTGTAGGTCAGGATTGCAGTACATTCCCCTGTTTGTTATGTGGCTGCATGGACACTTTTTCACTAACATCCCTACACGGCGTCCTGCAGTCCTCTATGTTTTCTCGCCTATTGCAGCGGATGACACCAGAGGAAGTTCCCAGAGCAGGCCTTCCAGAGCTATTCACATGCCCAAATTGCCAATTCTGTACGGTTGTAACAGATCCCAAAAGCAGCATCTCCCAATGCTACAATCTGGAGTGTTTGCGGGTTACCTGTCGGTAATTGAAGAAAATTACCTACAATTTTTAAATCCATCATACTTCATGGTTTTTTTCTTGATTTTAGTGACTGCCAGCAAAACAGGTAAAGTTTGCACTCAATGTCTTCGAGTTTCCTATGGACGGTGGATATTTTCTGCCTCTTGGTATGATCCTACCATTGCAAAGCTTTCATGTTTCAGATGCCAATGTTTCAAATTCTTTTCCGACGTGCTGCTTACGGCTCCCGACACCCCTTGATCCCATTGATCCTAATGATACCATCCGTCATCTGCCCGACCATCCCGAATGTCGTTGTGTTATGGGCAAACAGTAGGTCAAGCCCTAGGCCAAGCAATCGCACATTTGACCAATGATAAACACTGCATTCGTACATTCCATTGCAGAATGGAATGCAGTCTTACATTATTAAAGAATTGATCAAAAATACAAAGACAAAAGCCACAGAAAGGAAAGAAGAGCAAAAAAAGAAAGACAGATAACCAGAAGACCCATTGGCACAACTACAACAGAAAAACAAAGTGCTGCAGTGGAGTATCCAAGGGAGGCCATAAGGAGGCTGGGCTTGGAAGTTTTCTCCCCCTTAACTGCATAAGAGAAGCACTTAAAATACTATGTAAAAAACCTACCTAACAACCAGAAAGAACAATCACCATAGCAACACAAGCCACGGCTGAAGCCAAGTAAAAAAAAAAGACAAATGCCAGCCAGTGATCTTGTTTGCTAATCGATATAAAAAATATGCAAAACTAGCATGTAGAAACAACAACAACTCTATTTCTAATCTATATTCAAAAAACAAGCTTTCAACTGTTTTGTTCATCATAATTAAGCAAAGAATGACCACTATGTTTCACTGAAACGGAAAATTAGAAGAAAATCCTCGGCCTCCAATGACAAAGACCCCATCTGGTTAATCTGGTTAATTATAATCATCATAATTTTGAATCCGTCAACTATGGTATCGAGTACTCGGGTAACTTCAGTAAAAGTACAGGTACCATAAGAAAATGCCAAATCCAGATTCTCAGATTAAATCTGTTTATTAATCTCATCTATCATGTCATCAGTGATGTATTTACATTGATTAAATTAAAAAAATTCAACGGGTTTTTCATATCAATCAGACTGATTATTGATGTTGAAGTAATCAAATTACAGTCTGTGAACTGTAAAATATTCAAGTTTGGCAGAATATTTTCTTGAATAATCTCCAAAAGCAAATTATCAGTTAGATTATCATCCTCCAGAAGCAGAATTTGTTCAAATAAGGAGTGTTTTGCAATACAATTTTCAAAATCTTACTAAAATCACCTTAATGAAATTCAAATTCAAGTAAATTTCTGAAAAGAACAAACTTGTCATTATTGAGAACTCGAAAGCGCGCTATCTAGATGTAATGCAGGCGCAGACATGCAGCTATTCGCGTCGCCTAGCGATTTTGCGCCGCGATTCGCGACAGTATATCGCCTCTGCTGCAGCAGACTTAACGCGAATATATTGTTCCAAAAATATTTGTTGCTGTGACAAATATTTTGGAACAATTGTTGAAAAAAACAAACAAAATGGAGCAATTAGAACATGTGATACAATACTCGCATCCCATTGGATGCGATTTGCATCGCCTGTGAAAAAGTACAAAGTGGCTGTACTTTTTTCAAAAGTACATTCTCTGATCGCGCGACGGAAATGACGTTTTCTGCGCATGCGCAGAGCCATCCGAATGCCATTCGAATGCGACGCGAATCGCTGCATGTCTGCGCCCAGCATAATAGGGAATGTTCACAAATATCCGCGCGTTGCATTGTGGGGCTCTGTTGCATAGCAACTACGTACACAAATTGCTGGCGGCCATCTTAAGGAACAGCGTGCTTATAGCAATCAATGTAAAACGGTGGGAATTTTGATTTTGCAATGACAGAAAACTATTTGCAATACTTTAATGGCCTCAATGACCAAGCCTAAGACAGATATAATGAGAAAATCAGTCTTATTAATAATATAGATCCGTATTTTCTAAAAAAAATGACTTTAACCAACAACATGCTACAATACCACATTTAAGTTTTAATAATATTTTTTTTTACCTGGTAAACAATACCAGTTTTTTAACTATGTTGCAAATATTTATTGTGATTTGAAGTGACAATAAGCTGATAAAATATATTTTTCGAAAAAAAAATAAAATAAAATAAAGTTTCTTCAATTTCTTGAAGAAATTTAATTTAATTTAATTTAATTTTTTAAATTAAAGTAAAGGCACGTATTAATGGATGTTTTTTATTTTATATATTTTTTGGTTCTAAAAAGCACAAAATCAAAAAAGCAATCACCAATAATACAGTAGAATTTAAATTTCTACTGTATTATTGCTTATTGCTTTTTTTGGTTTTGTGCTTTTTGTAGAATACAGTAGAATTTGCTTTTCGGTTTTTTGGCTTTTTGGTGACGAAAATATCAAAAAAGGTTCGTCGAAAACGTTCATAGAACATGCAGGAGACAACACATTCAATTTGTTGTTTCCTGCATGTTTCACGGACGTTTTCGACCAATTTTCAGCGAAATTTCCACTGTTTAACGACTTTTTTATATTTTTAAATTGATGCCGCACAAACCGCGAGGAGTTAGAGACGCAAACAGTGGAAATTTCGCAGAAAATCGGTCGAAAACGTCCGTGGAACATGCGTCAATTTAAAGATATAAAAAAGCAGTTTCCTGCTTTTTTTATGTTTAAATTGATGCCGCACAAACCGCGTCGTCAGCGGCGCAGTTAGCGACGCAATCAGCGAAAATTTCGTTGATTTTCAAACTTATTTCTTGAGGAACTGGTAAACATACATTATTAACGTATGTTCACCTGTTCCTCAAGATGGCCGACCACTAAACCACGCCTCCAAACCTACTGCCTCCAAACCTACTTCCGGCCCCCTCGTATGACGCATTATGAACATTCCCTATTGTAGATATGTCAACAGAGGACAAAGACGAGATGTCATTTGATTAAGACATTCTATTAATGACAAGTTCTGGCACAATAACATGATTTAAAGCAGAAAGAACACCTGTCTGCCAAGACGGTGTAATTTATTTATTTATTTATTTAATTCATTTCACGCCAGAATTGGCAAAATACAAGAGAAGTAGTTCATGGAATCATGTTGGCAGAAACCGTGGAGATTAGGTGTTTTCTGAGGGCCTTGGAGAAGTGCCTGCAGTGGAATCTGAACCGTGAGGCCAAGCAAAGGAAGGGGGCAGGTCGTTCCAGGAGCGAAGGAGGCAAAAGGGAAAAAGTTGGGAGGAGTCGTAGAGAAGGGTCGACATTGTTTTTTCAACATTTCAAATAATTGGATCCAGTTATCATTTACTAAGTTTACATGAACACGCTTTTCTGGAAAATGACGTCATTATTTATCAAGTGGAAACTAGA
>JH432102.1:23748-45078 GCA_000239455.1 Strigamia maritima
AAAAAAAAAAGAAAAAAAAAATCCCTCAAAAGTTCAGATCAAATAAAAATTGGTCATCCAACCGATGCACTTATTGGTGCCTTTGAATTTATCTTGAGGGAACCATTGAAAATGTGTGATTTTCTAAAAAAATGATGGAAAACAACGTTGATCGTCTACAAGGCAGTGGAATCAACATTTGCATTTGCTTTGAAATTCACGTGATCTGCTAAACTTTTTTGTTGATGGCTTCAAAGTCGATCTCAGGCCTGAACAGAATCTTGGCTTTCTGAATTACGTAAAAAAAAAAAAAAAAAAAAAAAAAAAAATAAATAATAATAATAATATAATAATTAAAAATTTAAAATAATATCAATATTTACCTCCATAAAAGTTCCGGGTGTGACTATGAGTTTATATATGGCGTAACCAGGTATACACATCATTGAAGTTAATCCCAGCAACCAACCAACAATTTCCCCCCAAAGTGGATATTCGTAGTCTAAATATTTCAGTGTGTTGTACTTTATGAGACTGAAGAAAAATACCCCCTATATACAGAAATTAATAATAAAAATATTATAATAAAAATCAAATTGGAGTACCATATTAAAGTTTTTTTTTTTTTTTTTTTTGTTTTTTTTTGTTTTTTACCGAGCAAACGCATGGGCAGAAGACAACCCAGCACAATTTCCACCATGGGCACGGATAATAGCCAATCATGTCCTTTAGATTGTCATAAAACCGATTAACACCTGCAAATATTGAAATAATTTCGTCAACTTACTCAATTATAAGTGAATTAATTTTTAATTTACCATAAGACCAAGAAATACTAATGCACTCGAAAAAAATGAGAAAAAGTAAACATATTCCACTGGCAGCATAGTAATCAAACAGTTGGAAAAGATACATTCCACCCTAAAAAGAGAATTTTTATTTTTTTACTTTGTCATTGTGATTATGAAGGTCAATCATGGGGATGAGGGAATGCACTAGACATCCAAGTCACGATGGAAAAACAAAGAAACAGACGACGTATTATTGGGTTTTGGCCTTTTAATAGTGTTGTCGGCGACGCTTCCCTGCATTCCATGTAACGGTACCACCAAGTATGCTTAACTAAAACCGACCCGATGACCAAGATGCTGGTTTTGAACAGCGAGGACAGACTCTTTCTAATTACCATGCTGTAAGTTTACCTACGGCCACGCATGTTCCCTTTAATAAGGAGGAGGAGGCTTCATTGGTTGGAACAGTGGGCAGATCGAGTCAGGACTGAACATCATCTTCAGCCCTGACTCCGATCTGGCCAGTATGCTGGCTATCAAACTACAGACTGGCCACTGTCTCCTCAGCCTCTTAAATATCTTGTCCCCCAGGTAGTTGCTGGTCATTGGCCAACCGTGATTGGCCATTGACCGTTGTCATCTACAGTGGGATCTGGTGTAGTATGTGCAGTGTGCGTGATTAACCCTCAAAGCCCTGAAATTTTGGAACAACCTAGAGCCCGATTAATGGTAACAATTGTGACCATTTGGAGTCTCTACTTTGAAGCGCTTTAGTGCTGTTACCATGGTTTCTCCAACCAACACTAGGTGTCACCAATTGTAATAATCAAGACATGCGGTCAAAATGTTGTTTTAAACAGCATGCAAGGTGTTTTTAATCATTTATTTATAATAATAATTGTCTATATCAACTTAATTTAAATTGAAATTAGTTTCACACTAACTCAGTTGACCATGTGTTTCAAAGATGAAGGGTTAATGCTGTGTATGCTTATTTAGTTTATATATATAGGGGGCACGATATTCTCAAAGCGCTCTCACTAGAGTAAAATTTGCAGTGAAAACAACCAAAAACTTTAGCTGGGAATTTAAGGGGACGGTTTTTTCTTTTTTACAATAACTTTTTCATTTTATGCCTGATTGCAATGAAATTAATTCAGAAAATGTAAATGCATATTCTTAACAGCTACTGCAAATTTCAGATTTTTTAAAATTTTTTAAAAAAAATTTGTATTCACAACTGCAGCTGGTCACAATTGTGGTATAGGATGGGGCTTTGAGGGTTAAAAATTAAAGCCAAAAAACATACCCGTGTAACAAAACATAGTCCAAGCAAGTAACTTAAGAGGCAGACTACACCAATAAAGAGTTCTTTGCGCGGTCGAAGGACAGTTGGCCATTCATCAATTACAGCTGTAATAAAACCTTCCATTGTACAGAACTGTTTAAAAAAAAATAAACAAATCAATTGAAATTTTCAAATCAAAATCATTAGTATTGATTAATATAAATAAAATAACTGTCAACCTGACTGTCAAGTCCCAACATGAGCACCATCAAGAAGAAAAGACAAGCCCATAATGGAGACACTGGTAACTGAAGCACTGCTGAAGGATAAGCTAAAAATGCAAGTCCAGGTCCTATAGGTAGACAAACAAGATATTTATTGCAAACTTCATGTTGAATGAATGTAATGTTACTAGTTTACAGCATACTTCCACATTCCCCTGCTTTGAAAATGCAATTTCTACATTACCCTTTTGAAAAATCAATTCTCTTTTGTCTCCCCTTTTATGTGGTTTTTCCCTCCCCTCTTTATTTTTTATTATTTCCAACAAATTTACTTTTCTTTAGTTAAAATCTTAAGGGAAGCTCATTATGGTAAAAATCTGAAATGGTTTTGCATCTGCAAGGAAATAGAAACCACTCCTGGCCAGACCCTGATATTGGACATGCAATTTTCTGTCCCCTCCTTGACATTTTCCATCTTAACAGGGTCCTTCCATGGGAAATAAAAAGATTTCCATATATGAAGCTCTCCTAGCATAGACTGGAGATCAAACTGCCCCATTCACCTCAAGGCATTTGATTTGCGTCCTGACTCCCCCTTTCTGATAGAAGATAGACTTTAGTCCCATTGCAATCACAAGTTAAGCCTGCTCCCCCACAAACTTAAAGTGCTTTGCAGTCTACTGAATGGCTCAAAGATATCAATGCCCAGATTATAGACATCATTGAACCGGCCAACGGCTTAATGGCTTGTAGGACAGCATACAAATTTTAGACAAGGGGACCCTGAAGTAACTGTTTCATATTCAGTCCAGGTAGGGTGCCAGGCCAACATTAAGTGACATCATCTTTTGGGGCAATCTAGATGCTACGTGAGAAGCTTTATCACACCGTTGGATTTGTCATATATAATTATTTCCCAAAAGTCCACACAAAGAACAAATAAGTGTATGACCTAAGTCGCCGCTTGCGTCTATAAACTCAATTCTATCTATCTATCTATCTACAATAAGTTGATAACATGAGGTTTACCTGAAACTGCTACATCTTCAATTTTTTTATTCTGTTCATGGGCCATAAATCCAACAACCGAAAATATTACAAAGCCAGCAAACATACTAGTGCAACTATTGATGCAGGATACCAAAATAGCGTCTCTATAAAGAAAAAAAGAAAATTAAACAATTCATAAAAAGTGATAAAATTAATGTTTTGATTGAATCCAACTTACCGATAAACATTATTATGATAGTGATTATAACTTCCTAAAGCTATAAGTGATCCTAAACCAAGACCATAAGAAAAGAAAATTTGAGATACTGCATCCAACCACACCTGTTGTAGAAAACATTAAAATAGATCTTTTAAATCAACTAAACTAAGTAATTGATCAATAATTAAGTGACCTGTGAATCTTTAAGCTTGGAAAAATTAGGTACAATGTAAAATTTGATTCCTTCCATAGCTCCTGGTAGTGTAACGCCTCGAATTAACAGTACAATAAGTAAAAAGTATGGAAAAAGTGCAGTAAAATAAACAACCTATTGTAAGAAACATGAAACATGAAAAGAAAATTAAATTTAACAATAAAATGACTGTGCAGGCCCAAGCAAGATCAGGTACCGTATTCCCTCGGAAAGAACGGCATGCCGGAAAAACCGAGTTTGACCAGATTTTGAAAATCAGACATCTGGTCATTTTTACGGCATGCCATAAAAATCAAATCGGTGCTGTAAAACGGAAAATTCGAATTTTCCGGCACCCTGGTCGGATTTACTATTATCCGGCATGCCGTTCTTTCCGAGGGAATACGGTAAGTGTTAACTTCTATCTTCAAATGACATTGCACTGCAAGAAACACAGTCTAACCTTCAAGAAAACTTTGATTTATGAAAGAAAAAAAAAATTTGTCTAAAAAAATAATCTTTTGAAATTTGAAGTGATCTCAAGTTGGCCTTATGATTCTATACAAAGTCCTACTTTTCCGGTCCATTTGACTCCTTTCCAGATGCAGAAATAGCAAAGAACCCACACAAATAATAGAGTTAAAGCAAGCTGCCATCGAACTTCCCCAACCTCATCTAAACCATCCGTAATTTGCAGTACATTGCGTCTATAGAAATGAGAAAATGAAAAATGGCTCATCATTAAAAGCATTTCTTTTTTTTGTTTTGTTTTTCTTTCTTTCTGCTTACTCCCAGAATTCCCTCACAGGTGAGATGGTGAGATTGGAATCCAAGTAAGTAATATTGTTCGGTCCACATAAGGTTATGTTGTGTCCTGTCGAATTGAAAAATGAAAAGCACTTTTTGAGTTCGTATTCGTTGCGGCAGTTTTCAGTGTTCCACCAGTTGTTACAGGATCGCCATGGTAAATCGGCGGCCAATGCATTTATGAAGTAGTAAACGGCCCAGGCCAATACTACGATGTAGTAGACGTTAAGCCAACATGCCATCACTGCAGCGGCATAGCCAACACCTGCAAACACAAAAAAATTATCATCAATTCTCAATTCTTTCGTAATGCCCAACATCATCTAACATGTAACCCCAGGTAGCACGCAAATGTTGCTGGAATGTTCCAAATGTCACCTGAATGTTGGCAATGTTTACGATATTTTCGCAACATTTTTGCAACGTTGCTAATGTGAAATGAATGTTGACATTTTCCAATGTCGGTACGTATCAAGTTTGATGTCACTGCTGCAGCAGTGTTGTGCCAACGTTGGCAATAAACATTGAAACAAACATGAATTTTTGATATATGTCAATGTTACTTAAAATGTTGCTACAATGTTGGCAACAAATATTTGATCAACAAACAACTTAGATTTTTGTTTGGAAATAACATTTGCAATGTTGCTGCACTGTTTCTTTGAATGTTGCATCATTGTTCCAAATGTCACTTTTTTCAACGTTGTGGCAATGTTGCTAATAAAACAGTGCAGCAATGTTAGAAGAAGTGTCATTTGGAACAATGATGCAACATTCAAACATCTTAACATTGCAGCAACGTTGCAGCAACATTTGGTGTTACCTGGGTAATAATGTCTTTTTTATCAACATTTTTTCAATTTTCAATAATATTTATACAACATTGACACAACATTTGTCGCATCATCGATCATCTAATTCAGCATTAGATGTTGATACAACAACCCATATTCAACTGTTTGATTATTGTTTCAAAATGTTGATTTAACATTGGGTTGTTTTAAGGGTTTCTTTTTCGGTTTATTTATTCAAAAGAAATTTTACTTGAAATAACTTTTGCCAGACTTTTGTTTACTTAATGTAATGATAATGTAATTTACTTTTAAGTTTATCTACCCACACATGTTTACATACTCTGATTGCAGATTTCAAGTTAAAAAAGTAAGATTAGTTGTCTCTTCTGCAGTTTGGATAGGATCCCTCAAAGATATCGCCCCATTCGCATGTTGATGTTAAGCAAACAAATAAGGAACTTGCGGTTCAATTCAATCTAGATCGAGAATTTGAGACTTTTCTTCTTTTTCAGCCATAAAAATGTACAACAGTATGACCTCTTGGTCTTTGCTCACAAATTCTGTAAGTGCTTTTACATTGGGATTTTTTTTTTCAGTTCAGGCCTTAATTAACAAGTGGTCCTTGTACTACTTGTACTTCATACAAGATCCCACATCCAATCAGTGCATAATATAATGAATTGGTGAGCTAAATAAACCGCAACTTATTGATGTCATAGGAATAGGAAGCTAACTAATATGTCTAAAACCAATTGCACTAAATGATTTCCTTCTTGGAAATTCCATGCTTTAAGTAGACTACATATAGAGCTATATTCAGAAACTCTCCTATTTGGATTTGTCAATTTGTCAATTTATTAATTTAGTTTATTCGTTCTTACACTAGATCCAATAACACAGATGGATATGATGGATAATCCAGAAAGAAAAATAAAATAAGCACACATGTTTTCCAGCAATCTGTTTTTGATGACCAACAGAAAGATGTAGGGAGCTGAATGAAATGCACCCTCTCCCAACTGGATTTAAGAACAACTGAATATTTATCATTTTTAGCTTACAATGTCACATTGGTTCCACAGCAGTATAACAAAGCAATCACAAATAAAGAACAAAGCTGACTTTGTGTTTTCGCTTGAAACAAGCTTTAAACATCGATCGAATGTTTGAATGTTGTATTCATAGACAACATACGTTAGACGTTTAAGTTAAATCAACATTCTGAAACAACAATCAAACAGTTGAATATGGGTTGTTAATATGCAACATTCATTCGATGTTGTATTATCAACAGTTTGATACAATAATCAAACAGTGGAATTATCGGTTGTTGATATGCAACATTCGTTAAATCAATATTTTGTTATGTTTGAATGTTGAAAAAATGTTGATAAAAAATGGCATTCTTATATTGAAACAACATTTCTGATGTTTTTAAAAAAATATTTTCTGAATGTTGTTTAGACATTTTCTTGTTTTGTTTGCTGTATGTACTAGTTACTACAGAAATCATTGGTTCAATGACCCATGATAATCATATTTTTACCAACAACATAAGCACCTTATACTTTGTAACAGTCATTTTGAAACAAGAAGTCTCAAAATGTCTGCTTCTTTCATTGATACCGTATTCCCTCGGAAAGAACGGTATGCCGGAAAAACCGAGTTTGACCATTGACCAAATTTTGAAAATCAGACATCTGGTCAATAAAAATCGAATCGATGCTGTAAAACGTAATACTCACTTTATCCGGCACCCTGGTCGGATTTACTATTATCCGGCATGCCGTTCTTTCCGAGGGAATACGGTATAATTCGACTTTTAAAGGCAAATAGCAGCAATGCCTAAACTTACCTTTAAAAATAGGACATATCTTCCAAACACCCAATCCACCGACGGTAAGAAATTGTCCCAAACTAAGCTCAAGAAGAAATATGGGAACTCCAGCACAAATGACTGCCATCAAATATGGGACAAGAAAAGCACCTGCAAATGAAAGAAAGTATAAAAAAAAAGAAGACTTTGTTATGTTTTTTTTAATTTCTTCAATTTTATTTAACGTTTAAAAAAAAAGCCACGTTTTAAAACATTCTTTTATTGCATTTTGTTGAAAACTTTTTATCGACCCGTTTTCATTCATCTATTTATCTCATACAGCAACTCGACTTCCTAATCGACTGGCACTGGCGGGAAAATGGGCGTGCGAACACGTTCGAGTCGAAGCGAGACGTGTTTCTCTTCTCCACCTGCTTGTATTATCTCGTAAACCTCCCTCTTTAATTCCCCTTCACCTTCATTAAACATGCGCAGTTGAGGGGAAAAAAAAGTGTGTGAAATCAGGTCCCCCTATATTTTGCTAGTGCAGTGAATAATTTGTTGCTTTTCCCGCGGTAATCAGCCTCCCAGGCCCCTGATCTAATTTCCTCAATAAGACAATTCGCTTGACCAAGCCGACATGGGAAACGACAAAGTGACGCATGCGCACTCATCATTTCCATACACTCATTTTTGAATCCAGAAACATCTATTTTAATAATTTTTTCATCATAATCCCAATTATTCACATAGTGCTTTCGATTATCGAAAATCTCATCTCATCTCATCAAAAAGATGAGAAAAAAGGAGAAAAAAAAGAAAAATATAAAAAAAAGTTTATTTCTCGAACTTTAAAAAAAGTTTAAAAAAAAAAATAAATTAAATTGATAGAAAACAATTGTTTTAAAAAGAAAAAAAAAAAATTATTTTTTTTTTTTTTTTTCTAAATTTTGAATTTTGATTTTGATCTTACCTCCTCCGTTTTTGTAGCATAAATAAGGAAAACGCCACACATTTCCTAATCCAATAGCATAACCAACCACGCTAAGGATGAACTCGACTTTTGACGACCAAATCCCTCTTTCCGGAAGTGGCTTTTCCTTAGACGTGCTCTCAGCTGATGCACTTTTTAGATGCTGTGGACTTGTCATTCAGCATTACCATCGTACATTCTTCATCCGTCATGATTTCTGATATTTTCAATTTCTCGGTTTAAACAGATATATATGGATGTATATTATATATTATATATATATATATAATACAAAGAAAAAAAATCCTTGCAATGTTAGTGTTGGAATGAAATGCTGCTGCTAAAACGCCATAAAGAGTTCGAAAAATCGAGCGAGAGGTCTGCGAGCACGTGCACTATGGTTAGAGACGTGTGCGACAAGTGCACCTTACTCCCACTGCACCCTACCTCGCGATGAACGATGGGAAAAAAAAGCGTCATTTCCGTTTGATATGGCTTATGATGTCATAAAGTGGACGGTCCCTTGTTGATTGACAAATTGAAGCACCAAACTAGCGCGTGCTTCAACTTTGACCCTGTATTGTATTCAACTATGGGCAATCCAAGGACATGTTATATACGAACAATCAAATTTTACTGAAAAAAAATNTTTTTTTTATTATTTTATTTTATTTTATATTTATTTTTTTAATTTTTTTTATTTTTTTTTTTTTTTTTTTATTTTATTTTATTTATTTATTTATTTTTTTTTTTGTGTTGATCAACAATGAGATATTGAGTGATTTGAAATTTTTATTTTTTATTTTTATTTTATTTTATTTTATTTTTTTGAATGTCACGTGATTTCTTCTTCCTCACTTGCTAGTAGTTCCTGTTCACACTTATAAATCACTGTGTTTCCAATTAGTATTCGTTTGAAGCCGACATGAGAAAGGAAAGACGCCAATGTCGAGTTTCCCGCTGCACTCTATGTTGGTTTAAGTCATCACTTTAATCCCAAATGATATTATAAGAAAATAAAAAAATAAAAAATTATTCAAATCTGTTTAAGTCTGAAACAATCACTACATTACACTACTGATCATTGTATTATAGTATTGAGTTGTTCGTTTACATATTCGATTTTGTGCTATAACACCGCTCTCTGTTTATACTGTATTTACAATTGAAAAATACAAAAACTGCAATTAAAATTTCAAATGAACAATGAATGGACAATGGACAATGTAATTGAATTGAATTAAAGCAAATAACCACGAGTGACATCAGGAAAACCTGGTTATAATGAAATGACAAAGTTTTATCTTGAAGGTTTTATGATAAAATAGAATTTTGTTTTTGTGCAGAAATCCTAACACCCAGTAAGTCATATTTACTACATCACAAACTAAACTCTAACTTTTTTGCATTGTACCGAAAGTATATATTGTGGTATCTTATTTTAATCCTCTAGTCGAGCTGAGTGGAAAAATCATTGTTTCGTAGCCAAAAAATGTGCGCAACAATACAAAAACCCAAATGTAAAGAATTTTTTAAAATATTTTACGAGCGTTTTCGTTCTTTAACAATGGCACGCACATTTTTGGACTACGAAACAATGATTTTTCGACTCAGCTCAACTAGAGGATTAAAATAAGATATCACAATATATACTTTCGGTACAATGCATAGGTCATTAACCCATAATGGGAGTTTCGTGCACGAATTGTTAAATAGAGTTTATCTGAGGTGACTGGAGAGGAAAGAAAGTAGTCGAAGTGGTTGTGTTTGACTCCGAAAGTCTAACCGTTTATTTTTATTTGTTGCACAGTACAAGAGAACTCTTAATAATTTAGTGGTAACTTATAAACAATATTCAATTTCCTACAGCTTCACATGAAACAAAAAAAATGTCTAAACAACATTGAAAAAAATATTTTTTAATGTTTATAGAAATGTTGATTAAATATAATAATGTCATTTTTTATTTTCAACATTCAACATTATACAATAACATTTATACAACATTGACACAACATTTAAATGCAACATTTGTTGGATTATCAGTCATCTAATTCAGCATTAGATGTTGATACAACATCTAATGAATGTTGCATATTAAAGTTGTTTCACAATGTTGATCTATCGGATTTTGTCTATGAACCATCAACATTCAAGCATTCGATCAACGTTTAAAAATGTTAATTCAACATTGGGTTGTTTCATGGGTTGAATAAGACTAATTCAAAATAATAAACTGCAATTAGATTTGGAATTAAATGGTTTTCATTTCAATATAATCTGCTGGTGACAGAATTCCGAATTTTAATACTTTGAAAATAGTCTTTAATTTTTTGTGGTTATTTTACTAATGTTTCTGTGATGAGTTATTATTGGGGATTTTGCAAAATAGAATTTATAGTTTTGTACATACCTGTTTATCAGATTATTACAAGTGTGGATTTAATTTAGATTAAATTTCATAAAGTTCCTGATAGTGTCTTTGGCTTAAATTTAATCAATTTATTATTATGGCAAGATGAAGTTCATTTGCGTTGTCTAAAGTGCGAAGAAAACAGTGCAACTGCATCGTTTTGTTTTAAATATAACAATCAGTGTAAAAAAACGTATAGTAATTTTTTTTTTAGTATAAATTGTACACAAATTTGCTTTTTATTCTGTGAAATCAAAAATAATATAAAATATTGATATAGTCGGAGTACCTCAAAATAAAATGACATCACATGAAAGGCTAATTGGCTTCATCCTTTTTCCCTGGTCGAAAGTAAACACCGCTATTTCACTAGATGTACATTACTTCCGTGTGAAGAACGATTTGTCGGGTACTGCAATAGAAGTTACCAATCCTTCTATAACTTTTTACGAGTATTATCAAGTATTAAAAATGTTTTATGTAATTTTTAAATGATAAATGATAAATGATAAATGATAAATGATAAATGATAAATGATAAATGATAAATGATAAATGATAAATGATATGTATATAAAGTTAAAAAAATTTTTTTTCCTTCAAGATAAAGAAGAAAAATAATCCGGTTGGTGAAAATGATCATTTGAATGATCTATAAAATTACCTATTATGCATCTTTTCATTTTTAATGTTTTTGCTGCTCTCCCCAGTACAATATTTTATAAAATTTCTATTATTTTTACATACTATTGCCTGGTGCATAGAGAACTCTACTGACAAAAATCTACACTATAATTCATCTAGAAGTGGCATAAAACCATCCTATTGAAAAATTAACTAGGGAAGTGTCGAGACCCATCACCGCTTAATTCTTATTGTAGTTATAGAATTCTTTCAAATTTTTCACCATTTTATAAGATTTCTTTTGAGTTTTGACTAACTTGCTTTCAACCAAAAGAATCCTTTTTTAAATTTAATTAAAATAAAAAATTTATAAAAATTGCTCATCTTGCACGACTGACAAGATCACGACTGTTCCCAAAGAAGACTATAATGGTTAGTTCACATTGGTGTTCACACCACTCCATAACGTAATGCAAGATGGCTGTGTAATGCATTGCGGGTTTAAAATCACAGACGTAAACTTAAGTTCCTAACTTCAAAATGATTTGGTAAGCAGAGCATCGTGACACTTACTTATAAGACAAATCCATTGACAAAATTTGATGCAATACCACTAAAACAGTGTGAAACCAGCAGTTTATATTTACTTCTGCTGAAACTTTGCCAACTGGTGATACAAGAGGACGTGGAACCCTTTATGTTGTTATTGTAGTCTTTCCTTTTTGGAACTCAAAGTGAAAAATTGTAGAGATTCAACTTTGTTCCTGCTTTGCAGAAAAACTCGTAACTTGAAAGTCACCACACATACACAGATTCAATAGGGGTAATCAGAAACTGTCGCATAAGTGCGCAAATGCGTAAGTGTGGAAATGTGATTTCACACATGTGCACCAGAAGCTTCATAGGCTATGTTATGGTATGTGAATCACATGGGCGACCTCACACTCACACCTCAAGAGGTGCGCACAGTGAGTCACAATAACATAACAGAGGCCTATATAAGACTTCCTCATCATCAGTTACGGTACCGAACATAAAATGATCACTTATAAAGTCTATTTACCTATAAGTTTGGAGCAACTCGGATTGGTCAGTGGACTGATCGCAGGAAAGTATTCATACCTTAAGTCACATGTCTGTCAGTAACCAACGAACGTAAAGGTAATTTTTGAATAAACCGCGTGAAAGCGCCATCTTGAAGAAATAGATGGCCCGGTCCATAATTAGCACTAATCATGGCCCGGTCGAACCGCGCAAAACCGCCATCTTGGATAAATAGATGGCCCGGTCAAACATTTGACGACCGGTTTCGACCGGTTTCGATTGGTTTAGAACTACTTTGTTACACGCAACACCATTTAACAGTTTGTTGCCACTGACCAATCCGAGTTGCTCCAAACTTATAGGTAAATAGATTTTAGCAAGAGCGCTGTACATCAAACCATGAGACAACTGACAACTTGAGTTGAGTTGTTTATCCCAGTTCAAACCTTTAGCAGTCATTGTTCCTTGAAATGACCCTGAATAAATGAAAAGCAAAACCACAAAATTAGTTTAGGTTATACTTTTTCTGTTCAATTAAATAGCAGTATAGTTGTAAGAAATATTTTTAAAACACAATTTTTATTCCATCTATGTACGTACAAAACTAGCAATCAAAAACACAAAACTACATTTTTCATTCATTATTACACTCATTTACATGACTGAACAACACAGACAAAGTGGATCAGAATTGCCTTTGCCCTTCAGCATGGATGACAATGGTTTGGCATTCGTGCCAAGAACCCCTTTGTATGCTGACCGATTAGCTCCACCTTGTGCCTAAATAATAATAATTAATAATAATAATAAGTTGAAAACACTTAAAACTCAAATACTGAAATATTGTTTCATTCAAATCAATTGACACTAAAAATGTCAATCCCAGAAAAAGCCAGCATGCAATAGTGACTATGCCCAAAATGCTATTTACAACTGTACAGTGTTTTGAAAAGACAATCTCAGCAACTGTTGTGGCGCAACTGAACTCTCGGGTGATCGATAGGTCTACAGAAGGACAAATGGCAGTCTCAACAAAGAATTGCTTTCTTTTCTAACCCCACCGCCACATAAAATTCCTATCGCTGCCATTTGCCAATTCCCATGCTATTCAGGCCACACTCATAGAAAAAAGTCACCATGGAATTATGCATTGTCTTGTGGCCAACTCCATAATCAGAGAAATGGTACTCCAAAACGAGTTTGGTATGTGAAAAACTCCATTTTTAAAGTAACAATACTTTGAAATGGAATATCAAAACTCTGAAATTGAAGTATTATTACTCTTTTAAACGTGAGAGTTGGCCATGGGACAAAATGGAGTAAAATAGAAACATTAGGTGCATTCAATTCCAAATGGATAAACTGTTTATCTTGATTCTTTTGATTCTCGCTAGGCGGAAATGACGTTTTTTATGTCATTTTCCAACAATTGGTTTACCCATAAACCGCTTTTACATAAACCACGTTGAGGGTTGTTTATGCTGCTGAAATCTTGTTTATGACAGCATTCTTGACAGCCATTTTGGATTCGAGATTGATCGAGGTGGCACTCGATCGACTTTATTAATAGATTTCAGTGCTTTTTATATATTTTTTACTAGATTTCAACACTTTTGGTATACTTTATTGTATACTACTATTTTATAGTAACTTAAAATGTCAACTGAACGGAGAAAACTACAACAATCCAGACATGGATTTTGGATTAAGAACTAGTTCCGATCAAGGAACTTGACCCTAGAATATTTAAGTTTGCAACTGCGCATGCGCAGACTGAAACTTAATAACACGCTCAATGCTTAAAGCAGATTAAACTGATTCTCTATAATCAGATTTAATTACGCTTTTGTAATCACTTTGGAATTGAACGCACCTATTTTTTCTATGAGTGCAGTATTGAGTATGATGTAAGCATTTCGATAGGCACACCTGAACAGTACTAAATATTATTTTCATGGATATAATAAATTTAAAATCATATTTAGTTTCTCCACTAAAAATTAATATTACTGTGTAAACTTAATTGAAGAAGGGTCCCATTTTCAATTTTGCAGGTGCGCCATAAGCTAAATAATATAACTGAATAATTTTGCCCATCGTTTAAAACAGCCTAAATTATTTTTATTTATTTTTTAAAGTTTTCGGAACACTTTTAAAAAATTATTTTGTATCCCAAACAGCTTATTTGAGCTTGGTGGATGAGAGACATTATTGGCCACTGCTGACAGGGCGCTGTTTCTGACGTCACAGTTGGTATTTCCCATGTTAAATGCCTAGAATAACAATCGCGCAAATTCTTGATTTGGTCTCGCTTTTATCTCTCACTTTTTCATATTGTTGTCTGCGGGTTTTAAATGATGCTTGATCCTATGGACTAATAAAAAATGTGATGATGTAAATCCTTTAAATGACATCATAAACGGCACACAATAATGCTTCTTTCATATTTGTCTTGTCAGTTAAATTTTATTTGCTAACGGGGACTACCGCAGTTATGGAGTTTTGCTCCGAGGAACCCTTTTATAAATTTTTCTTTCTTTGTCAATTCAATATTCTTTCCCCCATGTACAGGGTTTCGCAGCGTATCCTTAATTTAACAAAGACCAAGTTTTGTTAGTTTTTGATAGGGGAAACTGGAGTACCCGGAGGTAACCCATCGACGACAGGCAGGAGAACTTCCTTCACCAATTTTGGTGCCGCCTAGAGGCAAACCTGCAACTAATGTGGTGTGAAGCCAGTGCACTAACCACTAGGCCACATGTGCCATGTCTTGTCACTTTAAAATAAAATTAAAATGAAAACATGCAAAAGTAACAGGTGCAGCAAATAAGATTCAAAAACACATGAAAGAAAAAATTAAAAGAATGTGCATCCTTACTACATTACCTGTTGTGTGCGCCCTATTCGCTATTTTCAGTTTGAGTGGCGCCACCCCAGTGAGCAGTTATTGAACTATCGTAAGTAGGATAACATGGGTTGCAAAATGAGATTAAGTTAGGCGAAGATGAGGAATAAATGTGTTGTCGTTAATTTTTCTGTGTTTTTCTATTGAAAAATTGATAATTTGATAATTTTTTTTGACTGAAATTCAGTTTTTTTCATGCGGGAGATGGTTCACTTGATACGGCATGAATTTATTGAATCTCCGTCAAAAGTACAAAAATGATAAAAATGCAGTTTTTCTTCTCTAAAAACATTTCTATAGTTAAAAATATTAAATTATCAGCTGTTATTTTTAATTTTTTGAAAAAACAACGGAGTTATTCCATTGAATAAGCTTCATAATCCATATGCAAGATGCACAACAATATAAATGTGTGGCTGTTATCCTACTTCGACAGCCATTTTTTTTTTTTGCAGCGCCCTCTATAATCACTGAAAATAGCGAATATTTTGATGACAGAATTCAAACTGTTTTTCTATTAGAAAAAATAATGATAATGAATTATAACAGACAATACTTGTGTTTGACTTTTTAATGTGTGCAAAATGGGAAAAACAGTTTGAATTATGACATCAAGATATCGGGGTATCAGACTGTATGCATAATATACCTTCATGAAAATGCATATAAAGTTTTGTTAATGATGTTTAGTTGTATCTAACTATTGAGCGTTGAAGTTAGATGCTTTGTGTTCCCTTGCAATGGAGTGCATTATACCTTGTTTATTGCAGTCAGGTGTGAACCAGGCTTACTAAACCCACATTATAAGCAAAAACAGATGCAATTTTGTTCATCTAATCCATTGCATCAGATTAAACAATAGATGCGTTCAATTGCAGTTTTCATAAAAACCGATTTTCATTTTTATGACGTCAGGTGCGTCAATTTCCGGTTCGATAGCGAGGAAATTGACGGTAGCGAGGAAACCGGCGAAAGTGAATTACAATTGAACGCACCTAATGAGTGTTTATTGTATTTCCGTTTATGGGATAGCCTATGTGCTGCAGAGAATATTAATGGCTACTAAGGTGTTGATTTAAAAACACTTCGTACTTGAATATTCACTCTAATGAGCAAATACCAGTCATTTACTTCTGCAATTACTCACTAGTCACTAGTCATCACTCATCAGTTTTCAAATTAAAGGTAATTTCTCACTTGTGTTCACACTGGGCACAACGTAATATAGTGCAAGAAAATAAAATGCAGTTGCAACACAATGTCTGTTCACACACTACCGTATTTTGTCGATTAAAGGCCGCCCTCGAATTACGGCCGTGGCCATTATTCGAAGTTTATTTATCAGTTTTGAAGTAATGTATATTTAATACATTACTTCAAAACTGATAAATAAACTTACATTATTACATTCGAAATAATGTATTAACGTTTGCAAGTACTGTATATTTACTCTGTGTAGTAGAAAAGATCAAAGTGATTTCACAATTGGTTTTTTCTCTACTATACAGAGTATATATACAGTAGATGCAAACGTTTTTAATACGTTTGCATAGCTAAACGCAACGTACGTACGTTCGTTTCATGTACGCAACTTTTTAAGTTGTTTTTAACTTTAAAAAGTTGCGTACATGAAACGCAATTTACGGCAAACGATTTAAACACCGCTCTCGAATTACGGCTGCACCCCTCGGCCACAATTTGTAATAAAGGCCGCGGCCTTTAATCGACAAAATACGGTATTTTGTGTGTGAACAGGACTAAAACTTCACTTGTTGCGTTCACAAACCTTACCTATTTTTACTTTCATTTTAAAACCTCATTTTTCAATCAAAACGATCTATCGTTTTCAAGATGGCTGCCACTAGTGGATGAGTTTGAATGGCTAGACGCAACTGCCTTGCCTTGAATTGCGTCAACTGCACGCAACTTTGTGATCGCAAGCAAAGACCACAATCCAATGGACTGGAAACGCAATGCTAAATCTGCGGTCGATGCGTGTCCCTCCCACAATCCTTTGCAAACCTTATAGGCGAATGTGATTGGCTGTTACGTGTCGACTGTAGCTTCAAACACTAAATATTTGTATCTACATCAGAAAATTATTAAGGCTATTCTACAATAAAAGTAAGTTATAATTTAATTACTATTTCGATTTTCTATAGCCTCCATTAATTTTTATTAAATTTGAAATGGTAAATATTGTTTTACCGGTTGTTGAAAAATGTCAACAAACACGTTGCAATCACATTTCATATTTCTATCAACTATTGTTTCACAAAGCTTTTGAATAAAACAAATGTTGCATGCCATTAACAATAGTTTAAATTATAGCCCCGCAACATTTTTATCCCTAATCACCATTCCAATATTTTTTTTGACGTGTTTAAAATCGTACATTTTTGATCGAAAAAGTCCAAAATACCAGGATGGAGTAATCGATATGCAAAAAAATTCTCGCTTCGTGGAATTAAAAACAGAGAATTCTGAAAAGTCCAAACTGAAGTTTTAGCAAATAAAACCTGCCAATTTTGGAGTTGGAGACATCATTTACCACACGATTCCAAAAGAAATCAGCATTAAAATGTACTACTTAGCTTATGAATTATTATTTCAGGATTTAATTTTTAAAAAACGCACATTTCTGCTCACAGATGGCGTATAATTTTGACGTCATGATCCCATTCCTTTGATCCCCACCATTGACGCCGCTTTTCCATAGGCGTTTCCAGTCCATTAAATTGTGATCTTTGTCGCAAGTCACCACCAGCTTGCGTTGCGTCATTTTTCTCTGCGTTGCGCCCAGTGTGAACACAAGTGAGAACCTACCTTTATGCTGGGCGCAGACATTCAGCTATTCGCGTCGCATTCGAATTCGCGGATGACTCTGCGCATGCGCAGAAAACGTCACTTCCGTCGCGCGATCAGAAAATGTACTTTTGAAAAAAGTACAGCCCCCGTGTACTTTTTAGCCAGGCGATGCAAATCGCAACCAATGGGATGCGAGTATTGTATCACATGTTCCATTTTTAGGTTTATTTTTTATCAACAATTGTTCCAAAATTATTTGTTGCTATGGCAAATATTAATAAATATTTGGAACATTATATAGCAACAAATATTTTGGAACAATTGATTCGCGCCAAGTCTGCTGTAGCAGAGGCGATTACTGTCGCGAATCTCGGGACGAAAATCACTGCGCTATGCGAATAGCTGCATGTCTGCGCCCAGCATTGCAGTTAACAGCATCAAATAGGCTACATGACTTGAAGACAACAATTTTTTGACCAAATACAGTATTGTATCTAATTAAGCACATTCATTTAAAATAAAGAAAGAATTGATACTTACTGAATTGGCAGCATTAAAAAAATTGATTTTTTTGTTAGTTATGTATATATATTTTTTTCCTTTTAATATATATGTATTAAAAGGAAAATATAGTAAATTAGTAACTTCGCAAAATTTTCTTTAAACACATAAATTTCCTAGTGTTTAACAATAAAATCAGTAGCTACATTTGAAAAGTAATTTAATTTAATTTAATTTAATCTTACACTCATAGGAAAAAAAGTCGCCATTTTACTCCATTTCTGGAGTTATGCATGTTCCTGTGGCCAACTCCATAATCAGAGTAATGGTACTGCAAACGAGAGTTTTGTGTGTGAAAAACTCCATTTTTGAAGTAACAATACTTGAAATAAAATATCAAAAGTCTGAAATTAAAGTATTATTACTCTTTTAAATGTGAGAGTTGGCCATGGGACAAAATGGAGTAAAACGGAAACATTTTTTCTATAATTTTTTCTGTGTCTTTTCAAAATTGTTTCGAAAATGGACTCGCATGATTTAAAACAAATATCCTGAGTGCACATTTTGCATTAAACAATATTAAATATATAAAGCAACAAATTCAAACAAGAAGTATAATGAGCTCAGAATAAATTTGAGATTTTTACATGCATTTTGTTTTAGTAGCAAAGCTTTTCAAATTCAGCTAATATGTATAAGTGAGTTTAAATGAAATTCCAATTTTGTAACTCCCTGTAACTTACCATAGCTTTAATCTTTGCATCCTCTTCATCACCCGATTCTTCCGACTGTACCCCACTATCGGAAACCTCTTTGCATGACTCTGTAGTAGAGCAGTTAATAGATCTCATTTCCATCCCACTTAAGGTGCCATAATAATTATCATAAACATGGCGATTGGAGTGTGATGTAGTTGCAGTATTTTGACTTTGTGCTTCAGCATCTTCAATAGGCTTAAACTCCTTATCATAAGGAATGTCCTGTTGAGACTTCAACAACTCTGCTGCCAAGGACAACTGGTTAACATAAATGTTCTTAGATGTTTCACTTTTTTGGTAGCGATGGCCGATTAGATCCACATCTTCAGATCCACATTCAGAGACATCGTCCAATTCATGAACGACTATTTCGGCATGTCGATTCGGTAAGTCCTTCTCCTTCTCCTTCTCCTCCATCTCCTCTTTGAACTTCATTTTAACCGGCAGCGGTTGAGTCGCGACAACTTCGAAAGCCGGTTGAGCGCTTTTGTCGCTTTTGTCGCTTTTGTCCAACGGCGAATCGGGAACATCCATATTTGTGCAAATTTGATAATAATCTTTAACTTTGTGTGGATCATAAAACTGTTGGTGATCATCAATACCCATGTATGTTTCTCCTATAAAATCTTCTTCTTCTTCTTCTTCTTCCTCCTCTTCGGTGCTTTCAGCCGTCGACACTTTGTCGGACTCCGACAACGGACTTTCTTTTTCTTTTTCTTTTTCTTTTTCTTCTTCTGCTTCTTCTGGTCTTTCTTCGACATCTTGATCATTCACTGCCTCTTCCTCATTATTTTCAGGGGCATGAGCCTCATCCATGAATGAAGTTTCGCTGATGAACACAATTTCTGTAACCAACTCTCTTTCGCCATTGCCATCATCACCATCATCACCATCATCACGATCGACATGTCCATTCCTTTGGCTCCAGTCCAAGTCACAAGAATCTGGTCCACTGTTCATCATGTTCCTGTCACTTTCTCTTGAGTAATTAGCATCTTGGTTGTCATTATCATATTCTTCCACCTGTTCTCTACTATCAGTCAAACTATTAACAGGACTCGAGATATTGCTGTAATTGACGTTTTCCTCGCCAATACCCATCATCAATTGAGTTACTTCCAAGTCGTCTGCTTCTTCATTCTCCTCAAACAGATTGTGGTCTAAATGGATATCTTGGATTGATTTCTCTTCGCCAACAACATTAGAACCAACTGAAATCGAATTGTCAACCTTCTCATCCTCTTCATCCTCTTCAATCGAATTGTCCAACTTTTCTTCTCGTTGCAGTGCTATTTCAATCGCATTTGACACAATCTCATCAACCAAAGTAACCGCAAACAAGTCGTCTATCAATGGCAGACGAAGTAGATGATCACGTGACATGTGTATTTGACACACCTCCACGTTATTTTCTTGCTGCATCTCGATTTCTTCATCCATTAAACTGCCGGTATCGCCAAGTGAATTCGTTGGTGTCTGCAATCAAAATGAGTTTCAAAAAATAGAAATAGAAATAGACTAAGACTAGTCACGTGTTAACCTCGAGAAAAAATTTAAAAAAAAAATAAAGTTAAATAAATTGAATAAATATTTTTTTTTTTCTTTTTCCTAACCGTTTTGAGGCGCAGTTTCCTCTTCCTCTTCCTCTTCCTCTTCTTAGATTGGATGCGCCTTTCACCTGCTGCGCTCGTGTTGTTCTCTGCTCTTTGTTTTGGATTCGGTGTCACGTCATCTATTAAAGTCGAGATAATTTTCAACTTTATTTATTTATTTTTAGATTTAAAGCCGCAGTGTGAGTGAACGCGCCAAATGAGGTGTTAAAAGTGGGGACTGACTGCAGGCTCTCTCACAAGAAGAAAATAGAAAAATCCAAAAATCCCCTTTTATTTAAAACCCAGTTGCTATGGTGATTGTCAATTATCGATATATGGTTGCCTTGACAACAAAACCTTCAAGTTGTCGTGACAACGAGATGCT
This sequence comes from Strigamia maritima, assembly GCA_000239455.1. Lineage (NCBI taxonomy): Eukaryota > Metazoa > Arthropoda > Chilopoda > Geophilomorpha > Linotaeniidae > Strigamia > Strigamia maritima. The sequence goes on from JH432102.1 coordinate 44,853, forward strand.
GCGTCTTAAAATAAAATAAATCAATCATTATTAATTATTCTATTTTTTTTTTTTTTTTTTTTATTAAATTAAATTAAATTAAATTAAATTATGGACGAAAAAAAAAATTTAAAGTTTTCATGTAATACCGTACTATATTTACCCGATTTTAAAAATCCACGTGCAGATTGTTGATGTTAAATGTTATTGTAACAAGGAATTCCCTTTGTGGATTAATGAGTTTAGA
>JH432102.1:45103-58484 GCA_000239455.1 Strigamia maritima
ATAGTAAGTAAGTAAAATTATTATTTTATTTTTTTTTTTTTTTTTTTTTGCGTTAATCAAAAAAAATTCCGAGTTATATTTAAAGTTTGATGAGTTGAGACGACTAAACTTGGAAACTTGGCATTCTTTCAATATCTAGCATCAGGATGAGCTCACATCTTGTGTTTCAAAATCACATTTCACAAACAGTCAACCACAGGATATGAAATCATCGATTAACTCGCTCATTTTAATAATAAATTAGAAAAATAATAATAACAATAACAAGAAACACCCATTCAAATAAATAGATTAAACAGTGGTCATTGATACAATGATATTTATACGTGATTTATTGTAAATTTACTTTTTTCAGTCAATTAAGTCAAGTTTTTCAACCTATAGGATCAAATAAATATCCAAAGGACTTGCAACTCAATCTCAATATGATATACCAAATTTTGCGAGATACGGTACGCCATATTGTTTTTTTTGGGGGGGGGGTTGGTCGGTTGGGGTAATTTTGCTTCCCGAAAATGTGTTGGCATGTTAAGTAATTCAGAAAATGTAGTAATTAATTCACTAACTTGTACTGCTCAATGACGCTGGTCCGTAATAGTGGCCTGGATAAATGTATCCGGAAGTTGAGTTTTCGGTATCAGTTTGAGTCGATGTGAAATTCGAATAAGGGTTTATCAGAACTGTGTTCCAATAAAATGGATTCTGCAATTTTTTTAAATTTATTTAAATCATTTAAAAGTTGATTAATATTAATATTAATATTAATATTAATATAACAGATGATTTACTTGATAGCTTCTTGTTGGTCTAATGTAGCTTGGTACGGGTGGCGCCATCGCGTGATAAATTTGGCAACTAGCGGGAATTCGTTGATTGTACCAATCCAAAGGCTGTAAAGGTCTGTAGCTATTTTGAGGAGCGAAATTAGGATGAAAAACGTGCGGGAGAGGAAATGGAAATGCCAATGTGTACACTGGATGTTTCACCAAAGGATAATAGGATCCTACAAGTTATTTATAAACAAAAATCAACCCTTCTTTTCCGTGCATTGGAATTTTATATTTTTTCTTCTCACCAGATGGGGTGCAAGATGGCTGCAGACTGTCTCCTGAATCATCTTCATCTGAAAAAAATCGAAGAATTAGAAAATCAAACCATTTTGTTTTTATTGTTGTTTTCTTACCTGAAGGATTGTGGGTAGTCGTTGAATTATCCTGGCTTCCATCTTCCTGTTCTGTTTGTTTTTCTATTGAAAGCAAATCGTAATGTCTGATTAATAAACTTCCTTTTCCTGATCCAATAACCCAACATAATTTTTGTTTTCTTCGCCATTGCATGCTCGTACTACTGTACTCCTTTCTCAACTTTAATTCCTTTGGCACTGGCCTTAGTTTTTGAACTTTCTAGTGGCGGAATTGGGAACTAAATATTGATGATTTAAAAATAAATACTTGTATACTTCTAAACTGTAAATTATATGTGTGTTTTTAAAAATAAAGTTATTTATAATGACAATTAATACAGACACGAGCAAAGATCGCAGTGCTTTCGATTATCGAAAATCTCATCAGCAGACCCATCCGTAATGGCACATATTGCAAATAGATGGTTTTGGATTGTGTTTTTATTTTTATTTCTTATTTATTATTTATACACTCATCAGGTGCATTAAATAAAAATTATTTTAAATTATATCAGTAAGTCAGTAAGTGCAATCTATATAATGTAGTATGGTAGTTTCAAAACTGAGTCATTATTCTATATTTAGCAAGATGTTTAGAGGGTCTTAAGTCTTTAAGTATAAATTATTGGAATAATAAAAATTATACATTAAATATTCTAGAATCTTACAAACTACTTACCTAAATTTAATGGAAGCCATTTAGTTTTCTTTTTATTTTTCTTCCCCATCTTTGTCGCTGGATCCCCATAACAAATTTTATGGCGCCATCTTGTTACCAAAATAAATGAACTGAAAATGGGCTATGAATGGTTTATTTTTTTCTCCCGTAAATAAAAATAGAGATGCCTTTTTAACATTTAAAAAAAGAATCAAGGTTTAGGACTAAATTCTATTGTTTGATTTGTGAAAGAAATTTAAAAATTTAAAATTAACACATTTTGCTGCACGTTAAACAATCACAGGAAGTTTTAACTGGCTCAAAATATTCGCAAATACTAAATATCAGAACAGAACCAATATAATCTACATGACAGTGGTAATCAGCCCAACATGCTGCTTGGTTTACTGCAAAATAATACAGCATACAGGATTCACCATTTGGTTCTGTAGCGCACCAATCAGTATAGTTGACATCTTGCATTGTGGAGAGCCATCTGAAGCGCCCTTTCTGAAAAGCAGCACTGCCAGACATCCAAAAATAAAAGTTCTCTATATAATAATTTAATAAAGATTATAGAATTAAATATCATCAAAGTGTAATTATTATAGGGATGCACCGGATTTAAAAATCACTGGATTCCGGATACCGAATTTCACCGAATTTTGAATTTATTTAAATTCCGAATACCGGTCGAATACCGGATTATTTCATATGAAAATCCCGAACACGGGATTTACACCGGATCTCAAAACCGAATTTTAAAAAATTAAAAAAATTTAAAAAAAATTAATAAAATAATAAAATTATTATTAAAAGTCACTTTATTTGTAATATCAAATTTTCTAAAAAAAAAACAAAAATTTGGCAAAATTCGCCTTTTCGGTATTCGGTCAAAATTTCGAACAATTTCGAACCGGATATTCGGAACCAGAACATTGAAATTTTCAATTATCCAAATACCAAATATTTTCATTTTCAGCCAGATCACCGGACATCGAAGCTGAAACCGAGTGCATCCCTAGTACTAATTAATATTCAATTCACTTTTATAATGGTTGAAAAGATGCATTTTAATTGCAAAATTCTCTTCGATGGTTTCAATACTGAGAAGTGAAGCATTCAGACTCTTGCATTCCTGCAGAGCTGAGAAAAAATTGGTTCTTTTTTCAGAAAAGTAATAACAACCATTATGAATTTCTACAAATCCTTCGGGACAAACAAGTGCCAGACATTGGTAAATGGAATATGAGAGTAACAACGTAACCAAAACTGAAAACAAAGTTTTTGTAATGTTTTATGATATTTTTATGTACACTGATCATACCTAGTTTCATTCTTGTTCCAAGTTGATAAAGAAAATGACGGAATAAAACACTATTCTATCTCTACCTATTGTACAAGTTAGATTAGATTAGATAATTTATAAGTTATATTTTTTAAAAAATAATAATAATAATTCTAGATATTAGCTCTTTTGGAAATGGTGTGCAATTGGTTAACCCTCAAAAGCCTATCCTATGGGACAATTGACACAGGCAATAGTTCTGAATACAAATTTTTTTCAAAAAATTTTTCAAAAAATCTGAAATTTTCTGGAGCTGTTGAAAAAGTGGTTTTACATACACTCAATTTATTTGCTAATTTTCAGACTTATAAAAAAGTTATTGTAAAAAGAAAATATGAGCCCCCTTAAAATCTCAGCTTAAAACGTTTGCTGTTTTCACTGCATTTTTTCTCTTTAGTGAGAGCGCTTTTAAAATACAACGCCACCTATATGCAAAGTAGAGAATAAACAAAGCACATGTCGGCACATGTTCAGTTCACATTTCATATCAATTGCAATTAATTGCACTAATTGGAATTAAAATTAAGTTAGTATACACACTTATTATAAATAAATGATTAAACATCTTGCATGCTGTTCAAATGATCACATTTTGACCGAGTGTCTTGATTTTTACAATCGGTGACACCTAGCGTCAGTTGGTAAAACCATGGTAACCATGGTAACAGCACTAAAGCGCTTCAACTCGGAGTATATAAAACATGTCAATTGACACCACTAATAGGTCTTTGCGTTGACCCAAAATGTTAGGCGTCTGAGGGTTAATTAAAATTTATTTGTATTGGAATTTAGCAAGAAAAATAAAATATTTTTTTACTAGATATATTTTTCTCTATATTTATTTGAATATTTCATACAAGAAATTAGCAATTCTTTCTACAAACTGAGCAATCACAGACAGAGCCAGTTTCTGGTGAGTATTCACAAATATAGAACATTGGAATATTGTAATTAGTGTCAGTCAGACAGTTTGCATCGTACCAACAGGTGGCTTTGTTTGGAACGTGTGAAATGAATATACAATTTTGAGTATTTGTGAACGTGTTACACCAGTCTGTGTAAGCCATGTTTTCCAATGTAGACATCCACTTGTGTTGCCCTTTGTGAAATGCATCAGTGCCCGATGTCCAATAATATGTCGCATCTAAAAAAAAATTGAAAAAGCAAATACACATTACATTTGCAGTCATTTTGATAGATAATAAAATTACTGGTTTGTTTGTAGTAAAGATGAAGTTTGATAGCAAAATTTTCTTGTATAGTTTCAACGCTGACAAGAAAAGCATTCATGGACCTACATCGTTTAATAGCGTCATAGAAAATGATCTTTTCATTAGAAAAATGGTAACAACCATCGTTGATCTTTACAAACTCATCACGACAGGTGAAGGAAAAACATTTGCAGACACAAACCGATAGTAGAAGTAGAACTATCAAATTAACAAAAAAATGATATTTTATATTGACTATTAATTTCTTCTTTCTATACGTACCTAACTTCATATTCGTTGGTGCAGTGAATCAGGATAGAAATAATCAAGCTAAACGTCATTCAATTTTTATTGCAGCATCAAGATTAGATTAGATAATACGTAATTAAAGTTCATTAGAAAAATGAGAAAATCTTTTGTAATATTATCAATTTTTTCCATTGCATTGTTATTACTTAATTACTTTACATTCTTATTCTAGTAAGAGCAATAATTATAGAGGGCGATAGCCCTCGCCAAGTAAGACACTTGGCTTGACTATCTTTTCCAGTGGCATTAGGGTTAGCGATTGGCTCGAGTGATCTTGGCAATGTAAGGCGTAAAGGATTTTTTTAAAAACTGACAGCATTGGGTCATTATGAACTAAGGTCTTTTTGAGGTTTTTTTTTAGCTGGCCACTACTTGGGCAAGAAATAAATATTTTAAGTTTTATGCAAACAATCCATTCATTGTAAAAGCATTGTTCAAAACGACCCTTATTTGTTGGCGATTGTTCACCAAATTATTATTTATTGTTGGCTTGCATGATGACACTTCTTATTAGTATTATTATGTACTAGTAGTGCTAGTGTTGCGCTACAAATTTATCAAATAGTGAACCGCCATTGCGCTACCCCTACTTTGAAAAATTTGTAGCGACGCGGCACTACTTGCTGAAAATGAAGCAAATGTAGCGAATGTGATGCACTACTTTTCCGCTATTTGCAACGTCAGAGTAATAGAATGATCCATTTACTCTGGCGACGGTATATCGTACATGAATGCCATTTGAATGACGTTTGTGTGACGTTTTGCCTAGGTATGGAAATAGCGAAAAAGTAGTTCGACTTGCACTACTTTTTCGCTATTTAGGGCATAAATACAATTGGCGCTACTTTCCGACTTAGCGGTAGAAAGTAGCGAAATATCAGCGCCGCTACAGTAGCGGCAGCGCCGCCACAGTAGCGATAGCGCGACAGCGCTTTTTTGTCCAACCCTGGTAGTAGTAGTCTTTCTATGTTGAATGAATCGTCCTCTATAATCATTTTTGTTTGTAATTTTATTCATAAAATAAATAAATAAACAAGTGAAGTTTATTTTTAAAACATTTAAATGTCCCAAGCAGCACACTTCCAGCAGAAACAAGTCAGGTAATAAGTCAAAACAAGTAAATTTAATTCTAGTGGCGACAATATAATTCACAAAAAAATAAAAAAAAATTTAAAAACTAAAAGTATAATTATAAAAAAAAAACAAAATACAATTCCAAAAAAAATTTCAAAAAAAAAAATAATAATTTCGAAAAAAATATTCAGTCCAAAACAATCAACAAAAAAAACCAACAAAACAAAATACAGTAATTAAACTACAATTTCCTTATTAACACTCCAAAACTTTTAAAACATCAGAAATCCCACTGCCGCCATCCTTGCCTCCATTGTCAAAACTTTGCCACCGCTTGCACGCCCTGCACTGCACTGCTATACTGCACCACTATGCCCATCAGACTGCGCTGCCACCACCCCTGCCCTCACTTCCGCTGCTTTAATATCTTAATAAACCAACAACCAACAAACTCAAGTAAACTAAAAAAAAACAACATATTTTAAATCTACACAAAAATTATGCGTACTCACCAAGCCAATCAAAATTCAAATACAAAACAAAATAAAACAGATCATTCCAAAGACAGCCCAGCTGCAGGACCCGCCAAGTGAGCTGGACATCCAAGGTGGTCAGATCAAAAAAACACCACCAAGTAAGCAGCAAGACAAAACCGAGTCCACGCCTTACTTGGCCCTTGCCTTGCACCACAAACAAAAAACACAACAAAAGCACCAATCCAAACCACTCACTAACCAGTAGCACCCTGAACACATCCCAACAACACCCACAAAACAAAACACTAATTAATAACAGCACCAAAAAACTAAAACACCCAACCACCCTACACACCATGACACACACCAACAACAAACGCCCACGACACAAAAAACCAGATCCACACACACCACCAAACAACAACCAACCAGAGCCCTACTGAAAAGATACAGCAACAAGAGCAAACAACAACCAAAAACCAAAAACAAAACTAACATAACAGCAAACACCAACAACACACGCTCAGTCACACACATCCTTAAGCAAAACCCAGACGACGACACCCGTCCCCATCCCCAGGAAGAAGAAAGAACACTTATAAATAACAACACCAAAAAAACAAAACACAAACAACAGACACCAAACAAAACACAAGTACACATACCCCCCCATGCCCATCCGACTCATCCGCACACCTGCACAAACCACAAACCAACAACAAATATCCACACACCCACACCACCCACCAAACAAACAACCAAACCTCCATCCTATATACACACAAACACACATCAACACCTAACAACAAACAACTAGCCCTCCGCATCCAGCACACAAACCCAACCCGCACCGAAACCACAACTGCAACAACAAGAAAAAACAACACCCAAACAACAAAACTAACAAAAGGCAAGGGCTCAGTAAGGTGTGGACTCGGTTTTGTCTTGCTGCTTACTTGGTAGTGTTTTTTTGATCTGACCACCTTGGATGGCCAGCTTACTTGGCGGGTCCTGCAGCTGGGCTGTCTTTGGAATGATTGAAATTTTTATTATCAATACATAAATAAATATATTGCACTTAAAGTGGCAGGATATGATGTATTTGACGTCATATTTATCTAAAACCTCCTACTTTAGACATCTTTACTTAAGTTACCCAATTTAACATTTAACATTTAACATTTAACATGGGGATTACCAACTGTGACGTCAGAAACAGTTGACAACAATGACCCTCACCAAGCTCAAATGAGCTGTTTGGAATACAAAATAATTTTTTCGTACTGTCTATTTCCCCGAACAGCTCGTAGCTATAATTTCTATTTCCAGTCCACTTTACTTAGTAAGGTGAGGTCAGCCCGCCACAGGCTAGGTCATGAGAAAGGTGAACTGGAATTTGAAATTCGTTCAGAGAAATAGCCTTTTAAGCCTTTTTTTTAAAAGTGTTCTGGAAACTTTAAAACTTTTAAGAGATGGCAAACAATAGGTGCGTTCAATTGTAATTCTCTTTCGCCGATTTCCCTGCTATCAAACTGGAAATTGACGCACCTGACGTCATAAAAATAAAAATCGATTTTTATGAAAACCGCTTTCGTGATAGCGACTACAAACGTCGCTATTATGAAAGCGGCTTTCATAAAAACCGATTTTCATTCTTATGACGTCAGGTGTTAATGTTTTATATATTTTTGTCTTCTTAATAAACACACGTGACACACATCTTGTTTAACAAAGGCAATGTGATTAGTCATCTTTATTAATGTACGCATGCGTGGATAATCGCTTTAATTTTTACAGAATAAATCCCTCACAAATTCCCCCTTTGGACTGTACAAAAACAGATCACTCACACATACTATTCAACACTAAAAATCTTATTCAATAATTTCAACAGTGATGGCTTCGCGAGAGGCTTCGTCAAAAAATCTGCCAACTGTTCTTCTCCTGGTACATGTTCCAGAATGATTGCTTTTCTCTTTATATGGTCCTTGATAAAGTGGACTTTTCGGTTTAGGTATTTGGTTCTACTTCTTTGCTCTCCATCCCGAAGCAATTGGATTGAGTTCATGCTATCGGTGTACAATTTCACCTCCCTTTTCATTTTCGTCTTTCCTTCAAATTCTTCCATTAGGTTTCTTGTCCACATCAATTCGTTTGTGCATTCTGCTATCGCACTCAACTCGCTGTCCGTACTTGAGGTTGCTGTGACGCTTTGCTTTTGACTCTTCCAATTCAACACTGATTTTCCGTCCATTATGATGTAACCCAAGAAAGATTTTGCGTCCTGGGTCCTATTCCAGCTCGCATCGCTGTATCCGTGTAAATTTTCTTCTTCCTCCGCATACTCAAGTGCATAATGTTTTGTCCCTTTAATATATCTTACTAGTCTCTTCAGTGCATTCCAATGCATTAATTTTGGTTCGCGGTTAAATCTTGATAAATCGCTGAGGGCAAATGATAAGTCTGGCCTAGTGTGTGTGCCCAGATACATAATTTTTCCTATCAATTCTTGATATTGTGTTTGGTCTATTGCCTCACTATCCTTATCGTCATCGAGTTTCTGGTTTGGATCTAGAGGGGTGTATACGGCGTTACATTCAGTCATTCCCCATTCCGCTAACATTTCTTCAATGTATCGCTGCTGGTGTACTCTTATTTTTCCATCATCATATTCGATTTGCAGTCCTAGCATGTATTTTAGTTCTCCCATGTCAATAAATTCGATTTCTTCAGTAATTTTCTTCATTATTTGTCTTTCATATGCATCCGATGAACTTAATACTGCGCTGTCATCAACATAAATCCCCATGAAAATGTATTCTTCCCCATCAGTTTTGTGATAAAGTCAATGGTCGTCCGGCGCTTGTTTGAGCCCATGTCTGGTCAGTACTTCTGTCAACTTTTCGTGCCAGCACCTCCCAGACTGTTTAAGTCCATAAATGCTCCTTTCCAACTTGCATATCACGTTGTCTCCTCCCACGTTGTACCCTGGTGGTTGCATCATATAAACCTTTTCCTTTAACTTTCCATGTAAATAGGCTGCTTTTACGTCGTATTTGTCTTGGCTTTCTATTCTTTTGGCTGCCATATCTAGTATGGTTCTTAATGTCTCAATTCTCATTACTGGTGCGTAAACGTCCACGTAATCTTTGCCATATTTTTGGTTGTATCCTGTAGCCACAAGTCTGCTTTTAAATCTGGTAGGTTTTCCCGTTTCATCATGTTTTACCCGGTATACCCATTTGCATTTTATTATTTTTGCATCTTTTGGTTTCCTTACTAGTTTCCATACTTCGTGTTTCTCCATTGATGCCATTTCTTTGTCCATTGATTTTTTCCAATGCTTTGAATTGGTCGACCCCATTACATCTTCATAATTTTTTGGTATGTTTACATCCTCGGCGCTCATTGCTTCCTGTTTTTCTCGTAATCGTGATGATCTTCTTACTCCCTGTTCTCTTAACTGCTTTTCATTTTGCTCTCTCTGTTCAGCTAATTTACATGCCATTGCTTCTTTGGTCGTTCCCTTGGGTCTTCCCACCAATTTTTCTGTCTGATTTTCTTCTCTCCTTATGCCACTTAGAGGATCCTCCTCTTCACTTCTCATCTCAGCTTCTTGATTGATGTCTTCGTTCACCGATCTAGTGTCTGGTGGGTTTTCATCTTCAACTCCGTCATTTTCCGAATCCTCCTCTACTTCGTTTTCGTCAACATCTCCCCAGGCAATTTCTGTGTGTTCGTCATCCTGACTTTCGTTATGCTGAGTCATATTCATCATTAAATTAAAAATTGTTTTGTTCTCGTCAAATTCAACGTCTTTTTCTTCGTATATTTTCTTGCTGTTGGGATCACAAATCCTGTATCCTTTTCTCTCTTTTGCATAACCAACAAGTATTCCTTTATTTATTTTTGAATCCATTTTCTTTCGACCTTGTTTTACTAAATAGTAGGCTACGCATCCAAATTTCTTTAAATGTCCGATGTTTGGCCTTCTCCCTTTCCATTTCTCATAGGGTGTGGTACCATGTGCTGATGTTTTACATCTATTTCTCAAATAAGCCGCTGTTCCCACGCATTCGGCCCAATACTGTTTTTGTGATCTGCTCTAATGCAGCATGGCCCGCGTCATCTCGATTATATTGCGGTTCATCCGTTCGCAAGTGCCATTACTTTCTGGTGAGTAAGCAGTTGTTAGTTCTTGGCTTATTCCTTTTTCTTGTAGCCATTTTTGAAATTCTGCTGATTTGAATTCTGCTCCGTTGTCACTTCTTAATCGCTTTAGTTTCTTTCCTGTTTGACATTCCATTTTTATAATCAGTGCCCTTAATTTTTCTGCGGTTTGGGCTTTGTCAGACAATTACCATTACCATCCTGCTGTAGTTGTCAACTACTGTCATTATGTATTTTTCGCGCCCCCACGACAGTGGAGTGATGGGTCCAATCAGATCTGTGTGCCATAGTTCCATAATGTCCGTGGATTGTTTATCTTTCACTCTTTTTCTTGCCTTTTCTTCATTTTTCCGCTTAGGCACGATTCACACACTTCATCGTATTTTTTGTTCATTTTTAATCCTATTGCCAGTTGTTCGTTTTCCATCTCTTTCATGGTCCTGTAATTCAAGTGGCCCATCCGTTCATGCCATATTTTTTCGCTTTCCGTTGCTTTCATCGCGCTTTCGTCTTCTGGTTTTATTGTGGCTCGAACAATAAATTTATTTCCTTCTCTTTTTGCAATGAGTACCACTTTTCCATCGTTATTCACTATTTCTGCCTTTTTCTTGTCAAATGTGACCTTTAAATTGTTTCAACTATTTTCGCGACTGATAATAGATTTGATCCAATCTCTGGCACTAATAATACTTCCTTCAACTTTACTGCGTTGTTTTTCTCATCTGTTATTTTTATTTCTCCTATTCCTCTCGATTCAACCAGTTTTTCTTTTTTCGCTACTTTAATTTCCCTTTTTTCTCCTTTATCGAGCATACTGTAGTAGTCCTCTCTGGATGTCATGTGACTAGTCGACCCTGAATCCAGTAGCCAAAGTGATTCCATACTTTTTTCATCTGTCGCCTCCGATATTTCTTCTATTTCGTCACTTTTATTGGTTATTTTCTTTTCTTTTTCTGTTAAAACCATAGCTATTTCGATTTCTTCAGCTACCATTGCCATCTCCACTTCCTCGGCCATCATTGAAGTTTCTTGTTTTCCACTTGAGTGTCCGCGACCTCTGCCTCGAAAGTTTCCTCGTCCTCTTCCTCGATGGTGCTCTTTACTTTCACTTTTTAGTTTTTCACAATCTTTTGCATAATGCCCGAAATTGTTGCAATTGTAACATTTGGTCTCACCGTAGCATTCACGCGATATGTGGCCGAATTTTCCACATTTATAGCATTTCGGTTTATTTTTGTAATTCCTCTCTTTAGCTTTCATGGCGTATTCACTTGTCTTGGATTTTTGTTTTTCATGCTCTTCTCCATTTCTATCTTCTTCCCGGCGTAGTATCTCTCTTATCTCATTTGCAGTTAATGCCTTGTTTGCACGAATCGCTTTTAGCGTGACTTCAAATTCAGATCCGACGCCTTCCACGAGATAGTGTTTAAATTCGTAAGTTTCAAACTTTTTACCCAATTCAGCGCACTTCTGGTTCAATGATTCAGCACGGTCAAAGTATTCCTCCACTTTCTCATTTTTTGTCATTTTCAGTGAAGTTAGATCGCTTCCGTATTTAATTTTTAATTCCTCTGTTTTGTCCGCCATGTCTTTTTTAACAGCTTCCCACAGTTCTTTTGCATGGTCGTGCTTGGCGTAGATGCCCACTAACTCAGACGTCATCGTGTTCAGGATTATATTGTATGCGATGGAATTTTGTTTATTCCATTTGCGCCATTTCTTCTGAAGTGCATCATAATTTGCCTCGCCTTGTGTTGGTTTGTATGGCTCTTGCTCATCCATCATATTAATCCAGACGTCCTTACCCTTAAGTAGTCCTTTCACTCTTGACTCCCATATGAAGTAGTTTTTCCGGGTCAAACGGTCTTTTACGTCGAAGTGACTGCTGTCCGCCATCATGGTTTCACTTTTTGCACTGTTATTTTCACTTGAATCACTTTCACTGTTTTCCTCGTCGTTTTCTACTGCTATCAGTTTGTTTTGTTCACCTTGTGAGTCGAGTTCGTCTTGTGAGTCGTCTTGGCTTTGATCGTCGTTGTTCTCTTCAATTGCGTCAAGATGCTCTATCTCGCTCGTGTTTAAACTCTGCAGTTTTTCCTCTAAACTTCTCTTAATTCTCCTCCACGTGCTTTTCTCTTGTTCCGCCGTTTTGGATTGATTTAACCACCTTATCTGCTACCATTTGTTAATGTTTTATGTATTTTTGTCTTCTTAATAAACACACGTGACACACATCTTGTTTAACAAAGGCAATGTGATTAGTCATCTTTATTAATGTACGCATGCGTGGATGATCGCTTTAATTTTTACAGAACAAATCCCTCACATCAGGTGCGTCAATTTCCGGTTTGATCGTGGGGAAATCGGCGGAAGCGAGGAAACTGGCGAAAGCGAATTACAATTGAACGCACCTATTATTCAGTCATAAATTTTTGATGTCGTAAACCGTTTAAATTCCTTATGCTGCCATGGTCTAGAGTATTTATATTTGCAAATGACATCATATCAGAGTTAAAGTATTCTGGTTAAAGCCTTACGAAATTGAAGGTGGATGGCATCAAATTTAGTCAGCAAAATATTCTATTTCCCCCGGGGTATGTTATGTTCAGGTTGTTGCAAGGGTTCCTTCAGTGAATTTTTCCTATTGTATCCTCATTAGTCCACATCCACACTCCCTGCTAAAATAGGATTATAGGTACTAGTGGTGTCAATAATAACGAAAAATGAAAATAGTGCTCCCAGCTTCCCCGAACTCCCCAAATTCCCTTAATACCAGAGAAAATAAGAGCAGCATAAATAACTACCCAAACTTTTCTGCCAAAGATGGCAAATAAATTGTTGTCCGTATAGTTCACAGCACAAGGTCAGCAGTTCATGTTAAATTTTAAGTACTCAATTCGTGTTGATTTGTGCCGTAAAAATTAGCATGCGTACCATAAGAGAAAAAAAAGT
>JH432102.1:58589-73076 GCA_000239455.1 Strigamia maritima
TANATACTTTTTTTTCTGTTATCGTACAGCACAAATGCTAATTTTTACGACACGAATCAGCACTAACAGATTGTGTTACCGTAAAACCCCGCATTAGCACCCATGGGCTTATGTCCGCATATAAGCTCATGTGCGTATTTAAACCCAGGGGTAAAAATCGGCCCACTTGACTTTTTATTCAGGTCAAAAATGACGGTTTTTCGCTAATAAACCGATGGGGGCTAATGTGGGGTTTTATGGTAAGAAAACTTAAAAAACTGAAAAAAATAAAAAGTGAACTGCTGACGTAAAGTTGGTAGTACTGTACAGCAAATCATTCAATCGCTAATAACTTTTTTTCTGTTTGGGCATGAAACAGCACCATGGTTATTGAGTATGAAGATGAAGGAAAGGTACGTGAATGATGATGATATTTGTGTCCGGGCCAACTACATAGAGCTCAGCCTTATACATTTTTTAGATCACCACATACGCAGTCTAAGATAGCTCATAGACCTATATCTATGCCCAATACTACTATGTATAAGAGAGACAAAGAGACTAAGAGAATTGTGCTTATAGTCGTAAGCGGCGACTTAAACCATACACATCTTTAATCTGAAATACTGAAACTGAGATATGTGATATGTAAACTGACCAATAAAAATCTGACATAGACAAACACATTTGACCATTGATAAACACTACATTCGTACATTCCATTGCAGAATGGAATGCAGTCTTACATTATCAAAGGATTGGTCAAAAACTCAAAGACACCTCAAAGGCACAGAAGAGAAAAAGGAGCAAAAGACTCATTAGCAACACTAGCAGAAGAACAAAGTGCTGCAGTGGAGTGCCCAGCGGAGGCCACAAGGAGGCTGGGCTTGGACGTTTTCTCTCCCAGTACTACTACAAGGAACAGTTATGTAAGGTGAGGAAGCTCATCTCGACTCTGGCACCGAGGGTGTTGCCAAAGCAACCTGTCCCCAATCCAGAATAGCGAAATAGCGAAAAATCTCAATTTTTTTTACTTTTTCGAAATATATCACTAAAAATTAAGTTAACTCCAATAGAAGCCTAGTTGTATGTACAAGTATAATTTTAACACTATACAGTCGCCGCCCGCTAACGTGATGCTTAAATCGAACTGCGCATTGCACAACAATTGCAAATGCTGATGTATTGTACATGAAATGTAGTTCGCTGTTGTTGTCATAAATCGGACAATAACAAACACAAGCATAATTATTGATTTACTACAACGAACACAGACTATGTTTTGCGTAGCAATTGCCGGATAAATCGAGTTCAAAATAGTCACCTGCTTGCAGTAATTTGTTTGGATCGCAAACTTGTCGCAAGGGTTATTGTTTTCAATTTTACAAATCGCCAATTTCAGCTGTCCAAGAGGATTTGTATTCGTGATATCCTTTAACAACAGTGATAAATGTAATTAATAGATTTTTACTGCTGCCATTCTTAAGTTAAAAAAAAACCTAAATAATGATAGTAAGCTCTGTTCGCAATTGTTTTCACGGTAAACACCCTAAAGGCTCATTCACAATGGACGCAAGCGTGTTCACAATAAGCCAAAATTTTGCATGCAAACTGGCAACTGCACGCATATCAGTTGCATGCATAGTTTGCAGTGGTTTGCATGCAAAAGCTATACTTCAATAATTTGAAGTATTGCGAGCTTTTTCGTATGTGGAATGTGACGTATGATGCATAGCCAATCAAAACCGTTCTCTTATGATTTTTCCCAGCCAATCATAGACTTTGAATCACTTGTTGAGCCATTTTGCATCATTAGGTGCGACGTCATTCTACTTCCTAGTGACTGAGCATGCTCAGTGGACTTAAAATGTGATTAAGTTCAGAACTATGTTCACAATGATGTAAACAACTTTCGTATGAAAAAAACAAACGAGTCAATTGTTGCATGCAACAATTGACTCGTTGCATGAAAGCTATGCATCCCATTGTGAATCAGCGTAAGAGTTAATCAGAGAAGCAAACTGATAGGCTGTACCATCATGTGACTAGCCCCAATTAAAATTTTACTACATGCTGGAAAAAAAACCAGTTGTCCAGTTGTCAAAATCTGGTCAGACTCGTCTTTACTGGCATGCCGCATATTGTATTGTATTGTATTATATTTAATAGATATTTTATAAATTGTATTATATCTATTTCAACTTTTACAAAACATAATAGACAGTTTGCGCTTTCACGAACGTAATTTTTTTAATCACGAATGTTAGATAAATACGAGATTTTACAAATTAATCTCGCATTTAATTTAACATTCGTATTACGAATATACGAGATTTATTTTTCAATTCGTTCGTATGTAAGTTGATATACGAATGCAGTGCACATGTGCAGTGTGCATCAAATTTCGCACATGCGCATTGTTCTGCAATTTGAAGCGAGCGTGGCATCCATCTTTCTTTTTATCAGCTTGTTGTGTTTTGGGTAGGTTTTTAGTTATCTAGGTTAGAAATTTGTTTGCAACTATTCTATTTTTTATATAAACACATCATTAGACACTAACATAATTTACACATTTTCGAACATTACCATCTTTGAGCAAAGCCATGTTTCTCGTTCATTTGTTTATTTCGTTCTCATTCGTGTTTATTTCATATTAGACAGTTTGTGATTTCGTACGAGACAAAAAATTAACGACAATGTGTAACGACATTTTTCAAAAATCTCGTCAAACCCTTAAAACAAAGGAACGAGATTTTTAACAATAACTCGTTTTTTGCCATTTTCGTAGTAAAATAAATCTCGTACAAGAAATCGCAAATTGTCTATTTATTAATTATCTCGTGTCTCATAACTAAATCTCGTTCGTGAAAGCGCAAACTGTCTAATAAATTTTTACCGCAACAAAAACTTTACCAAAAAAGTCATAAACCACATTGGCACGATTAGCGAAGGATCAAGGATTGAAAAATGGTAATTATGGTAATTAGGCTAACTTAAATGTATTCCTTGTGAATAAAAATCCATTTTCGTTTCCACATAAATCATACCGTAAAGCCCTCATAGGCTTATTAGCGAAAAACCGCCATTTTTGACCAAAAAAAAAAGTCAAATAGGTCGATTTTTAGCCCTGGCTTAATTACGCATGTGGGGGATATAAGCGGATATTAGCCCATGGATGGTAATGCGGGATTTTACAATAACTCTGTTTTCAGAAGGGTCAATCAATCAAACACAATAAAGAGAATCATGAAAGACTGACTAGGTGCGTTCAATTTGATTTAGATAAATTAACTTAGTTGACTTAAACTCATTACATGTGACGTTTTGGACGTCATAGTTATGGCAAATGACTCGCTTAAGGTAATTAATCTCACTTAAGTTGCGTTCAGTAGGTGCGTTCAATTTGATTTAGATAAATTAACTTAGTTGACTTAACTGCTAAGTTGACTTAAACATGTGACGTTTTGGACGTCATAGTTAAGGCAAATGACTCGCTTAAGGTAATTAATCTCACTTAAATTGCGTTCAATATTGCCTAAATAAAATTCTTAAGTGTGTAGTTGACTTAAAGTGACAGGATATGATGTATTTGACATCATATTCATCTAAAACCTCCTACTTTCCTACTTTAGACATGTTTACTTAAGTTACCCAATTTGTATCTTAAGTAAAGATGTCTAAAGTAGGAGGTTTTAGATGAATATGACATCAAATACATCTTATCCTGCCACTTTAAGTCAACTACATACTTAACCCTTGGATGGGCAACCTATGACACAATTGTGTTCAGCTCTTTTCTTGAATAGGAAAATTTTTTTTTGGCTTATCTTATGAAGCTGAAATTTTCTGACTTTGTTCAAATACTAATAAACTTTATATAAAAAAAAATTGAAGTATTTGCTTTAATATTTATTGAAATAATTGATTGGCAAATTTTAGCCCCTTAAAACTCTAGCAGAAAAAAAAGCCGGCTTCACTGCATATTAGCTAAAGCGCTTCTGTTTAGGGGTTACTAGCAGACGATCACATTGAAAAAAATTGTGAAGCAGGAAAGCCAAGTTAAGATGAAAATCCATGCGCATGTGCAGTGGCTGGTTTTGGAAAAAACTAGCGCCAACAGCGGCAGTTTTTTCAACCAAATGCAACAGCGCTTTAACTACTTGACCCGAAATATGAACATGATCGTGTCTATGGGTTATCCACTGATGTTATTTTTAAAGCTTGCCTATCCGAGGGTTAAGAATTTTATTCAGGCAATACTGAACGCAACTTAAGTGAGATTAATTACTTTAAGCGAGTCATTTGCCATAACTATGACGTCCAAAACGTCACATGTAATGAGTTTAAGTCAACTTAGCAGTTAAGTCAACTAAGTTAATTTCTCTAAATCAAATTGAACGCACCTATTGCCTAAATAAGATTCTTAGTGTGTAGTTGACTTAAAGTGGCAAGATAAGATGTATTTGACGTCAAATTCATCTAAAACTTCCTACTTTAGACATCTTGACTTAAGATACGAATTGGGTAACTTACGTAAACATGTCTAAAGTAAGAGTTTTCAGATGAATATGATGTCAAATACAACACATCCTGCTACTTTAAGTCAACTACACACTTAAAAATTTTATTCAGGCAATATTGAACGCAACTTAAGTGAGATTAATTACCTTAAGCAAGTCATTTGCTATAACTATGACGTCCAAAACGTCCCATGTAATGAGTTTAAGTCAACTAAGTTAATTTCTCTAAATCAAATTGAACGCACCTACTGAACTTAGTGGAGGATGTACCAAATATTCTGTGAAGGGGGTCATTATTTAATTGTGGTTCCTTGTATAGTTTTTTACATGGGGTTCATTTGGCATCTTATTCATATATCTAAATAAACATTTCTTGACGAAAAAACACATTGTAAATCCGATGAAACTATTATATGTATATTTAAAAAATTAGAATCCCCATGCTGCAATAACTTGAGGATAAATAAAATTCACAATTATTACAATTGCTATACAAAAAGAGCAGAAAATCAAATCACATTGGAGTTGGTATGCACCTTCAATAGTAAAAAAAATGTGTTGTAAAGCTCAAAGGATGCCGTTAAGCTTACTCTATGTGCTGAAGCAAATTATCAGTTTATTTCGCCTCTCATTAGTCAAAATTTAACAATGAAACCATTGTTAAAATAGCTCCGCTTGCTTTAATTTATTGATTTTAAAAATCATCATTTTAGTGTTTTTCTTTTTAGGAAGTAACAGTAAGAAAGATTTAGACAATGCTGCAAGAAATAGCGAATCATGTGATTGCATACCGGATTGCTTACTGCCATTGTACTTTATTTTTCTCTCATAATGCTTAGTTCCCACTTGGCAGAAATTCCGGCAGAAAATTTTCTGCTGCAGAAAATTTTGAGTGCAGAAAAGTATGTGGACTGAAAAGTGGGCAAAAAAATGCAGAAAAGTAGAATTTAAAAATGGATGCCAGCTAAGGAAGGCAATTTATAAACACTGCTGCTTTCTACACTCAAAATTTTTTGCAGCAGAAAATTTTCTGCCGGAGTTTCTGCCAAGTGGGAACTAAGCATAATGTATCTTGATTTTGCTACTGTTACTGCTAGTGTGAACAGAAATGGAAACCCACCCAATGCTTAACTCCTCACATTGACTTATTTACAATGCAAAGCCGGTTTTTATGACCCAAATTAATTTTAGAACAGGAAGTAGTGTTGTATATACTTGATTTGATTTTGGGCGGATAACTTATAATTGATTAAATTGATATCTTTTTCAGTTTTCTGGGTAGGCCAGTGGCAAATCTCTAAATCACATTTTTGTTCTTTTACATGTGAAATGTAAAACCATTTTGCCTGTAAACTTCGAAAAAAGTGTTTAACCCTCAGAGCCCCATTCTATACCACAATTGTGACCAGCGGCAGTTGTGGATACAAATTTCTTTTAAAAAAATATTTAAAAAATCTGAAATTTGCAGTAGCTGTTTACTATTGTTGACAATGCTACTCGTTTTTCATGGGGCTTTCCCATGAAAACGAAGGATCAAGTTTTTGGAATCATCAGAAATTTCCATCAACGAGTAGAAAGACAATTTAGTCACGAAATCCAGAATATCCGCACAGATCGCAGAGGAGAGAATAGTAATATGCATTTACATTTTCTGAATTAATTTCATTGCAATCAGGCATAAAATGAAAAAGTTATTGTAAAAAGAAAAAACAGTCCCCTTAAATTCCCAGCTTAAGTTTTTGGTTGTTTTCACTGCAAATTTTACTCTAGTGAGAGCGCTTTTCGAATATTGCGCCCCCTATATATAAACTAAATAACCATACACAGCATTAACCCTTCATCTTTGAAACACATCATCAACTGAGTTAGTGTGAAACTAATTTCAATTTAAATTAAGTTGATATAGACAATTATTATTATAAATAAATAATTAAAAACACCTTGCATGCTGTTTAAAACAACATTTTGACCGCATGTCTTGATTATTACAATTGGTGACACCTAGTATTGGTTGGAGAAACCATGGTAACAGCGCTAAAGCGCTTCAAAGTAGAGATTCCAAATGGTCACAATTGTGACCATTAATCGGGCTCTAGGTTGTTCCAAAATTTCAGGGCTTTGAGGGTTAAAAAAGTCCACTTTGAGACATAATAGAATTGTTAAAAAAAACCTTAAGAAGAAGAGCAACAAAAATGGTAATACCCAAAAAGCAGCAAAATTGTAAATTATCAAAGTTACTCACAATGTGTATCTTAATACACAAGTTTTTGATACGTATACTCTATGTTGAAGCCACAAGTCACTTTAGCTGACACTTGACAGACAAAGAAATGAAATAAAGTAACTTTTTCATCTACAATGATAATTCCCATTCCCAAAACGTTTAACCTAAAAACCCTAGTTCACAACTATTACTGTTAACCTTCTAACACCCGTGCTATACTATAGTCCCATGTAGATTTTTTTTAAATAATTTTTTTTACTTTTTCAAATTTATCTGAAAATCTCAAGATTATGATGACATACGTTTCAGAATTTTTTCAGAATTTTTTTGCAACAAATTAATTAGTAATTTGAAATGCAAAAAAGTTGCCCTTTAAGATGTCCAGCAATTGATAAAAGTTGTTTTCACCGCATTTTGTTAACAGCGCTTCTGTTAAGCGTAATTATGGCGATTTTGCCATAATTAGTACCCATGTGTTGTTGTTCCAGGAAAAATTAATCAAATATTTGCCAGGAAAAATAGGGAAAAATAGGATTGTGTGCAAGTGCAGATGGTTTTTTACAAGCGACAATACCTAGTGACAAAAATTGAAAGGTGGGACTAAAGTCCCATTGCTGGGTGTTAGTGTGGTTTTTTTCTGCCCGGTATCAGAAGGTTAACAGTTAACCAGCACGTCAACCTAGGAAACAATTATTTTTGGACTCGAGGATTAAAATAAGTTACCATAATATATACTTTCAGTACAATTGTTAGTAACTTCTACCTTTTCGTAAATAGAATAACTGGAGAGATCGGACAACAAATTAAGGGGTTAATATATACTATACGGACGTAGGTGGCCTAGTGGTTAGAGCACTGGCCTCACACCACATTGGTCCAGGCATAGGCTTAGATACCAAAATGTGTGAAGGAATTTTTTTCAAGCTTAGAAAAAAACAAAAATAAATAAGGAATAAAATTAGAGCCACTTGGCTGCTCAATTTCCCTTACCAGAGTTCTCCTGTTATCGATGGGTTTTTTCCAGGTACTCTAGTTTCTCCAATCAACTAGCAAAACTCGATATATGTTTCAAGATTCGCCAATCGTTGCATTCGAAAATAAAAACCAACCTGGTTTTAGCCATTTTAGAAAAGTTGGTTTTAGCCTGGTTTTAAAGCAATTTTTGAATGACCTGGTTTTACTTTGGTTTTCTATATTCTACTATTCTACTATATTCTAGCTTGAACTTGGCTGGGGGTTTTAGATAAACAAAGTCAAAATCAATAATTGTCTATTCTATTTTGGCTAATATATTCTATAATGATCCAGCTAAAAAGTAGTAAAATTTGTGAAAAATAATGCAAACTATTTTGACGAGATACTACCGTAGCTGGCCTAGCTGCATTCAAAAAGTTTTGCTACTAAACTGTTTTAGTAGCAAAATACATTGTAAAACAAAATGCACATGTAAAAATATAAAATTTAGTCCAAAATTCAGATTAGACCTCAGTTTAAAGGCAAAAATTTTAACTTTGCTTTTTGGAAAGAATAAGATTAAAACTAAAACTACATTTTTCAGATTAAAATTCAACTTGTTTCCACCATCTTGGATTTCTTGGTGCCAACAGGGTTGGGCGAAAAAGCGCTATTGCTACTTTGGCGGCGCTGAAATTTCGCTACTTTCCATCGCTAAGTCAGAAAGTATTGCCAATTATACTTATGCCCTAAATAGCGAAAAAGTAGTGCAAGTTTAACTACTTTTTCGCTATCTCTATACCTAGGCAAAACGTCGCACAAACGTCATTCAAATAGCGTTTATGCATGTATACCGCCGACAAAGTCAATGGAACGTTCCATTACTCTGACGTTGCAAATAGCGGAAAAGTAGTGTATCACATGCGCTTCATTTTCAGCATGCAGCGCCGCGTCGCTACAAATTTTAAAGTAGTTGCAGTGCAATGGCGGTTCACTATTTGATAAATTTGTAGCGCAACACTAGGGGCGCTATTTTCTTCAGTAGCGCGCCCAACCCTGGGTGCCAATGTATTTAATATTTAATATTTAATGCAGTAATGCACTCACGGTGGCAATGTCAACTGGAGTAGTTGGGCATGATTAATTACGTACTTTTCGAAAACAGCTAGTGTTGAAATTTGAAATGCAATACTATAATGCATTCAATTTTGGAAGTAATACTTTTGATTGAAAGTAATACCAAGAATACATGATAATACATGCTTAGTTGACTTCTAAAATATTTTTGGGTATTTATCCATTTTTATGAAATTTTGAGGTTTGGGGCTGTGAGCCGATGCTTCTCTGCAAGCAAAATACAACATGACGTCACTAGTGGTTTACAAATTGTTTACGCCACAGTTGTCAGGAAATTTAGTTAAAATTTTTTTTCTAAGCACATTAATGCATAATAAACAATATGCATCTTTTGGACATTGTTTCTGATCGCTACGTGAGTTTATCAATGTTATTTATTTTTTTGTCATGTGACTTCAAACTACTCGTGACTTCACCTCTTTATTTTTAATACGCTGCGTCTCAAACTTTTTTTAATGTTAAGAATAGGGATTACTACCTTCATTGTTTCATATCTGACAACAATTGGGGTAATATTTCTTAATATCGTAATTCCTGTACAATTTAGTGATCACTGATCATACTAGATGTACCCATGGAAATTCCACGGTCCACTATGTAAATAATAAACCATTGTTCTGTCATGTCAGCGTCGTTGATTTCAACGTGTGCTCGAACGGCATATGCTCACACTAAGTGCAGACTGCTGTGGCAACCATGTAAATAATAACATACTAAACTCTATCCAACAAGTCGTGCACGAAACTGAAAAGTGAACTTTTTTCCATTGTACTGATAGTATATATTATGGTATCTTATTTTAAACCTCTAGTCGAGCTGAGTCGACAAATTTTTGTTTCGTAGCCAAAAAATCTGCGCAGCAATACAAAACCCCAAATGTAAATATTTTTAAAAAATATTTTTACAATTTTTTTATATATTTTTTTTTGTGTTTTGTTTGTTAATAATAGCATGCACATTTTTAAACTACAAAACAATGATTTTTTGACTCAACCAATGGGAGTTTCGTGCACGAACTGTTAGATAGAGTTTAGTAATGCTGGGCGCAGACATGCAGCGATTCGCATAGCATTCGAATCGCGGATGACTCTGCGCATGCGCAGAAAACGTCACTTCCGTCGCGCGATCAAAGAATGTACTTTTGAAAAAAGTACAGCCACTGTGTACTTTTTCACAGGCGATGCAAATCGCATCCAATGGGATGCGAGTATTGCATCACATGTTCTAATTGCTCCATTTTGTTTGTTTTTTTCAACAATTGTTCCAAAATATTTGTCACAGCAACAAATATTTTTGGAACAATAGATTTGCGCCAAGTCTGCTGTAGCAGAGGCGATAGACTGTCGCGAATCGCGGGGCAAAATCGCTAGGCGACGCGAATAGCTGCATGTCTGCGCCCAGCGTAACACTACTACACACATTTCAATGGTACAGTGGGGTTTGAATTGTTGTTGCGGCAATTGTTGCCGCGATTTTCGGCCAATCGAATGGGTTTACACGGAGGCAGACGAACTGACAGCTTGACATTACTAAGGTTAGATTCTTGTACCTAGCAAAGCTGAAGTTCTGTTCTTCTGTTCACAGACTAGGCTAAACTGCCCTAGATAACTCACATTGATAGGTGCATTCAATTTTCTTTAACCTCCTTGCCATGTAACTTAAAAGTCACTTAAAGGGTGTTTATGACATCACAGTTTTCATTGGTCCATTGGATCAAGTTAAACCCATAAATAATTTAAATTTTTCAGAGATTTTTTAAAAAATATTTTTTGGGGTAAGAGAGACCAAATGGAGAATTTGCGCGATTGTTACCAGTTGTGACGTAAACCCCATTCATTTAACATGGGGAATTTCAACTGTGACATGAGAAACAGAATGACCCTTACAGAACTTAACGTAAGGTTGGGATACAAAATGATTTTTTAAATGTGTTCCGAATAAAAATTATTCAGGTATAAAATGTTTGATGTCGTAAACCCTTTAACATAAACACAAAATCTCTTACGTCTTGTAATGGTCGACGAACTGTGACATTTCAACATCTACAAAACAGTATTCAACAGCTAAAATAATTGTGCTAATCTTGTGTGATCAATCTGGCTAAAACCGTGCACGTACCTGGTTAGTTTGTGACTTCGTACCACGTTGTAGAATTAGCAACTTGCTGAAACAGGAATTTGCGTTGAAGTTGAAGCGGCATACAATTGGTTAGCCGAATTTGACTTACCCATTTCTCTACCAGTTACAAATTTTATTCACCATGTAAAATTATATAGTGCCCCACCGTAAGAACTCAATTAGTGCGCAGGCAATGAATGCAGGAATATTGACCAAACATTCCAGACAAAAAGAAACTTTTCTGAACGTTAAAAACAGTCTAAAATGTTGATTAAACATCCGAAAACAGAAATAAACTGAGCCACAACAATATTAAGCCTCGAAACATAAAATAATCTGTTGGAGAAAACATTTACAACACATTGCGGAGAAACTCCCATTGGCTAGAACCTTTTCCGAGCAATTGTTTAATGCACTTAATAAAATAATTCGAAAAATGACCATAAAAAGGCATAAACGCCCATAAACAAACCTAAAAACGACCATATATGGTTTAATGTGCAAGCAAACAGGCTCTAGCCAATGGGAGTATCTTGCAGTATGTTGGACAGCCGCACGGTATATTGAACTAAGTACCTAAAAACAGTTACACTGAACACCTGATCCCACTGCTAATTTGAACAGAAAAGTATTTGCAAAAAAAATGCACTTAACTAAGGTATAGAGTACGTAGATATTATCACCTGGAGATCTTCCATAGTCTTGTAATTTCACTTTTACATTTTGTTATTTTGTGAGTTTTAATTTGCAGTACGGTACACCTGTTAATAGTGAATCTTGCAGCAAGTGCATTCAAAACCCCGAAACAAAAAACTCAGCAAAAAGTAAAATATCGCTTCACTTTTCTCAGAATACTACAATACTATAGAATAACTAAACTATGAATATCCTCTGGGTCCATAAGTCTAAAAAAGTCAGTCCTAAAAAAAACCCTATGATAATCTATCACCAATTACCTTCCATTATCCGAAAGTTAACGTAAAGTTCTAAATATGAGTAGCCATTACTGGATCAAAAAGACAAACAGAATGTTTGATTTTGAATGCACTTTAACCTTCAGTTTACTGGCCTATGTGCTGATTGTCACAAAAGTCAAATCTGAATACAATTTTTTTTCAAACAACTTTTATCAGTCTGAAATTTTGTGACTCGTTAGGTAATACTGTCACAATAATACATCATTCATGTAAATTTCAAAATGAAGAGATAGGTAATAAATTAGTTTGTTATTTCATAAACCATGAAAACCCACCCTAATACCACGTTCACACTACACGAGCATTGTAACAGAAACTAGCCTAGCTTATGTTGTCGAGCCAGACTGTTTTAAGGCTAATCCCAGCAAAAAAGTCCAGGAATAGTTAATGCAAACAACGTGTCACGTGCAACACCATTTAACAGTTAGTTGCCACTGACCAATCCGAGTTGCTCCAAACTTATAGGTAAATAGACTTTAGCTTATCCAGTTCTAGATGAAACTAGATAGTGTTTATCTAGTTTCAAAATCAATAAGCTGGATGTGGTGTTCACACTACATTTATAAACCTTGATTAGTGAGTTAAGCTAGCCGAACTTTTTAGTGTGAACGTGGGATTAGATTTTAAGCACTGATTAGTAAAAGCATTTCAATATAGTGCCACCTACCATAGGATTTTTGAGTGGAGCACCACACAGCGGTGTTACACAGAAACGCAATAGCGCTTCAACTACAAGCCTCAAAACCTCAAGGATAAAACATTTGTTCAAGACCAGCACTAGTTTTAGGAGACCAGAAACAAGAAAGCTAAACTAGTTTTTGGAAGGCAAAAATAGAAAGTGGTCCTTTTGTAAATTACAATACAAATGTTAGGACATAAGCCCCATTTATCCTATGATATGCCAAACTGCATTTCACTGTTGTCAGCATTCAGGATTTAGTACAGAAACTATGGATTTTGAATTATCGTAGCTAAACCTTTGCTTTCTAGCCTAAAACACATATGTCGCGTATCTAAGTTCGTGTCAATTTTTGGGTTTCTTTTTTCATCATGACGTCACAATATCTCACTACTCATGTAGGCCAAGTCGCCAAGATTATTGTTTACCACCTTTTTCCGAAAGCTTTTAGTTAAACCGAAAATTAAAAAACTGACTGCACACACGTCACGAGTTCTGTTAGCAAAAGGACAGGACTATACAAATGAAAAACTATTACACATTCCTGACAAGACTACACGATAAAAAAAATTGAGAATAGATGACATCACGTTTCTCAACAGTCTATAGAGATCAGCGCCACAGCGGCAAAAAGCGAGGGCAAAAGAATTTTTTCAAAAATAAGTCTGCAAATACTAAGACACTCGAAAGAATGCTATTATTGCAAGAAATAATAGCCAAAGCTATAATTTGAAAACAAGTTGAAAAATCAACTTGCTCTAGCTGCAAAGTGAATAGGCTTGTTTATAATTTCCAGACAAGCATTTAGACAGTAAATGCCATGTGTAACCAGAACTATTTTTCGCTTCATTAAATGAGTGCAATCAAAGCATTAAACAACAATCAAAACACTTACCTGTTGCTTGATCAATAGAATTAATGGCGCCACCTGACGGCCAAAACAAGGAATAATTAAGATGACGACATTCTCTTAATGCTCAGTTAATAGTGATACAGATGGTATCTCATACTGAATGATAGCGACGCCTGGTGTTAAAATTTTATATTCACGGCTGTCTGACGTTAACATAACGCCAGAGCCCCAATAACCGGCAGTTCTTCTCGTTCGGTTTTTCGGTAATTATAATTAACTATTAAACAAGCATCTAACCTTATATTTTGCTGTTCCGTAGCAAAAATATTCCACCGCTTTTCCGGCTCCTCGCCTTCTTCTCTTCGCGTGCCACCGCCCGTCGTTATTTTATTAATTATAAACCATCGCAACAAAAAGCTGCTGGATTGATAATCCAGTTACAATTTTTCTCACCCATCCTTGGCGCTTGCATAGCAAAGACTCGTTTACAATTTAACAAAAAGAATAGTGCCTAGCGCTAACAATCAGTAACATTAATAACTAATATAGCGCCTTAATATAAATAGCGCCGACATTTGCCATTTTAAAGTCTATCCGAAGCGTTTTAGCCAGCAACAAAACCTAACCAGAGTTTTTTTGCCAATATTCTCTGAACAAAGTGCTTCCATACCGTTTTTCTCCCACAAGTCCGCACACTTAATAGGAAAGTCATTTTTTTTCTAAATAGTTCAAACTGCAGTTTTCTCGCCAACATCCGATTGAACTAACGCATCAGCGTGCTTCAATACCGTTTTTCTCCTACAAGTTCGCATACTCAATAGAAAAGTCTTTTTTTTCTTCTCGCGAATAGTTCAAAACTGCAGTTTTTTTCTCTTTGAAACCACTGTCACTTCAGATAATTTGTATTGAACACTGCTTGATGCCATTATTCGTGCAGTCCGATTTGCAGCACGTTGATTCTCCGTAGCAAATATCTATTCGGCTATTCACGCACTTTACTTCATAGGCCCGACCACTGTCGCCGTAACAGGATTATTTAAACTTGT
>JH432102.1:73211-92403 GCA_000239455.1 Strigamia maritima
ACTTGCAAACTTGCAATTGCATTAATTAATATTAATATTTAATTAATTTATATATACGTATTCAATGTTTCATTTCTCCAGACTTACCTTGATGATGATGATGACTAAAAAAATAAAAAAATAATCATACCTACCTTCCATTTATACCATTTATTTGCACGTGAATTAAACTAATCTATGTAATTTTGATTTAAAAATATTCAGATCGAAATCTATCTAATTGCCCAAACGTTATCTAATCAATGAAAAAATTCTTATATTTAATGTATTCCTTTCATCTCTAGACAATAAAATGGAATTGACTTCACTTTTATGTTTATACAAGTGCATCTTCCTGTTATTTGTTCTGCAGCTGTCCCATCTATTTTGGTTGCATTTCAGTGATCTAAATGTTGAACCATACACACAGATTCCTTACTTAGCTAACCAACAGGTAAGTTTCTACCTTCTAATAACCCTTGCCTATCTTATTCTAGAACATTTCATTTTCATTTAACTAAAGAATCCTTCACTGCTGCACTTATTATTGCTTCTGCGAAAGCATGGAACCTGACAATGAGCAAGAGAAATTCCTGGACTTCGCAATCAACCCTATTCTAAATCTGGTGCTGATGTTTTGGACTTTTTTGACTTCTTTCTCCGGAGAAGTATTGAAGCGAGTTTTTGATATCAACATTTTCGATTGACTGAAGACTTCTGACGCCATTATCTGTATTATTTGGTTAATAAAGTACCTAAAATGAATAAAAACTGACTCTTTTTCCTGCAAGTCTTTCTAAAATCCCTACTAAACAATACTCTCCAACTATAGTAACTACCCCATAAACTTATTATTAAACTGAGAACTCCACACAAAAAGCTAAATTGAAGCACTTTTGTCTACTCTTTTGTTGAAATGTAGTAATGCCGGTAATTACGAGTCTGACCAGTTACAGACAAGTAGACAACTGGTCAATAAAAAATCAAATGGACAAAATGCCGGAAAATTCGAATTATCCGGCATGCCGTTCTTTCCGTGGGTATACGGTATAGAATTTTACACATTCTTTCGTCCTCGGTTCACCGAGTTATCTAATTCACCAACCAATTGTTTCCACCAACATCTTGACCATCCCCAATTCGATAATTGTCTCATGTTATCCTGATCATCTACCGAGAATAAGGGGAAGCAGTCATTGCCCTCTATAACCGACGTGTGAGAAATCTAAGACATCCGACCCAGACATTAAATCATTTGCTATCTTAAATTTCTTCGGTCAAGACCCATCACCCTGCTCAATTTCCGACAATCGGTCAGTTTCATTATTTCATCCAGCTGGTTGTATAGTGCATTCTAAAGCCCCTAGGTCTCTAAAAAACTACTTGTATGTTTGTTTTATATTTAACTTACAATTCTAACATGATCACATCACATCCGCCAGAACTACAAATATTCTTTAACAAAATCTTTTTTCATTAAATTTTATCCTAATTATCCTAAAAAGGCCTTTGTCAAAACTCAACAAATTTTCTCATACAAATGAGTTGCAACACCTAAATACGCGCCTGGTGGCCAACTGACGTGCAACGTCCGATGTTTGTAATATACGTGCGAGATCCTAATCGACTCGGTATGTTGGTTGTGAATAGGTGAACTGACTTTATTAATAAATAAACTAGAATATGTAATAAACAGAAAAAGGTTGCCTATGCGCACGCAAAAGATCTAAAGCTTCCTGATAGGTTGCGTCGTTTCTCAGCCGACAGTGCGACCGTCAGCGCCGCGCTGTGGCTGTGGCTGTGGCTGTGGCTGTGACTCGGTAAAACCGATGTCACAATATGTATATGAATATATATAAATATGTATATATATATATATAATAAAAAATGCCCCCACATTGGCCATAGATACAACTCGAAATTTTTTACCAAATACTACTCCACTTCATCAATTCTTATCGAAACAGTGCCTTTTCTCATTCCAACCAATCCCATCAAATTATTCCACAGCTCATCCATCCACAGAAACCCAAATCACCTTTTACGTATTCCCTGCATCACCCTTATTTATTTCATTCACCTACTTGGTCCTTACTTTCCAATCCACTCCTATTGTCCATAATTATTTATGTACGATACCCCCCTTCCTAGCACAAATCAATATTCATCAATATTAATCAATATTCATACATCCTGGACTTCCGGTACAATTTCCCAATGAAATACGCCGGTTTGCATTTTATCTGATTTTATCTTTTCAGATATTTCATCCACGTGTTGACTTTGGTCCCGTCGAGATCGTTAATTCTCATTCGTGTTGGCCACCAGCAATAGGGGGAGGTATATGTCTCTCTCATTATGCCAAAATATGTTTTTTTACCTCCTACTAACTAAGGCAAGTCAGTGCGCGCGTGACTTCTACAGTCAGATATTCGTGGTGGGACATCGACAGCTGGAAACAAAAAATTCAAACAAAGTTTAGTATCAACACCCAACAAGTTGCGAGAAGATGGATACAACCTCTTTTCCTTGTACTTACAATCTGCAGACTACGAGCACCTACATTGAAAATACGTTGAGACAGGCGAAACCAGGAAATTCAGAGAGCATCTTAAATCTTCAAAATGTCTTCTGGCTTTGTAGTTTCTGAAAGTTGGGAAGAAATAATTGTCCTTTGATTTATCAATAATACCGGTAATAATAATTAGAATTTATACAAACCCAAATTCATTTCCAACTGGTTTCACCGCAATCGTTCTGGTCATTCCCAAAATCTTCACCTCGGTTTCTTCCCTTCCCTCCCTTTCACACATCGTTGATCAAATTCCACCATCGGTCGCATTGTCTATCGTTGGCCAATCCCTTTCCCCATTGACATCTGACATCTGACATTTCAATCCAAGGGATCAAACATTAGTTTAACTCTTTTTCATGTTTCCGAAGCTAAAATGAATAGTACGAATCTCTTAGAATCCCATCAGAATCTTTTTTAGTTCTTTTTTAGTTCACATCATGGCCTCTCCCTTGAGAGGTGTGATGTATTGTATGTATAATAGCCATTTTCTAATTTTCTTTGGCAAAATTTGGGTTTTTAGACTTGGATGCCCCCCCTTGGAAGTTTTCTGAATCCACCCCTCTCACGCATTTGATCTATCCCACCGCCATTGTGTGCTCGTATTTTTTCTTATTTCAATCTCCTAGTCGTCATTGCAATTTTACATTTCATTTGAATCTTTCTAAATCCTTCTGAATCCATTTTATCTCATTTGAATCTTTCTGAATCCTTCTGTATCCCATTTCAATCTTTCTGAATCTTTCTGTATCCCATTTGAATCCCATTTCAATCCCATTTGAATCTTTGACTCTTTCTGAATCCTTCTGTATCCCATTTGAATCTTTGACTCTTTCTGAATCCTTCTGTATCCCATTTGAATCTTTATGACTCTTTCTGAATCCCATTTGAATCTTTCTGTATCCCATTTGAACCTTTCCAAATCCCATTTGAATCTTTCTGTATCCCGTTTGAACCTTTCCGAATCCCATTTGACTCTTTCTGAATCCCATTTGAATCTTTATGACTCTTTCTGAATCCCATTTGAATCTTTGACTCTTTCTGAATCCCATTTCAATCTTTCTGAATCCCATTTGAATCTTTCTGAATCCCATTTGAATCTTTCTGAATCCCATTTGAATCTTTCTGAATCCCATTTGAATCTTTCTGAATCCCATTTGAATCTTTCTGAATCCCATTTGAATCTTTCTGAATCTTTCTGTATCCCATTTGAACCTTTCCGAATCTTTCTGTATTTCATTTGAATCTTTATGACTCTTTCTGAATCCCATTTGATCTTTCTGAATCTTTCTGTATCCCATTTGAATCTTTATGGCTCTTTCTGAATCCCAATTGAATCTTTCTGAATCCTTCTGTATCCCATCTGAATCTTTCTGCATCCCATTTAAAACCATTCAAATTTGTGAAAATCCATCTGTATTTCATTTGAATATTTCTTATCTCTCAAACCTTTTGTATCTCATAATTTTAAATATTTCTGAATCCTTCTGAAGCCCATTTGAATCTTACTGAATCATTCTGCATCTCATTTAAATTTCTCCAAACCTTTCTGTATCTCATTTCAATCTCTCCAAACCTTTTCGTACGGCATCTTATTTAAATCTCTCAGAATCTTTCTGTATCCATTTAAATCTTTTCGAATCCCATTTGGATAGTTTCGGCCATCCGAATTTTTTTCTTAACCCCATTTGAATCTTTCCGAATTCCACTTGGATCTTTTCCGAAATGTCATCCTATGTCAAATCTTTTCTAAACTTCCTTCCTCCGAATCCCATTCGAATCATTTTCCCTAAACATTCCCATAGTCCTTTCAATCACCATTGTCTCTCTAAATCTTTCAAATCTAAATCTGAAAAATATTTAAGGAATCCCTTTCTTTAAGACTGTGTGTGATTGTGCCCCCACTTCCCCCCATTCAAGATCAACAACAACTTTTCATGGTTAAACACATCCACTTTCGCCCATTCATTCAATCTCTTGGCTTTTTCAAACTTTCAT
This sequence comes from Strigamia maritima, assembly GCA_000239455.1. Lineage (NCBI taxonomy): Eukaryota > Metazoa > Arthropoda > Chilopoda > Geophilomorpha > Linotaeniidae > Strigamia > Strigamia maritima. Next base: position 77,761 of record JH432102.1, read on the forward strand.
CCTTTCCACATTCCCGCTCATCATTATCATCATTTCCCATGCTTCTACATTTCCGCTCATCATTATCATCATTTCCCATGCGTCATACTTTCCTTTTAATTCGGCCGTTAAGTCTTTTGTCAGTTATTGGCGTGTATGGCCATAGTATCCGCTTACACTGGTAAACCTTATTCTCCCCTCCCTCCCGTGTTAAGCTTGTTGCAACAATTCATCTTATTTTTGATTTTGATTTCCCCTCCCTCCCTCCCCCCCCCTACGTTTTCTACATAGCTCACGCGCGATGTTCTACGTAGTGCCGTTTTAGGGACTCTTGAGACCCTGGGCACATTTTAAGATGCAACCCCTATATTTGCCGCTTTTCATTGATTGATTAACATTGTGATCCTGGGCCAGGACCGGATAGACCTATGACTTAAAAAAGCTCTGTCTATGCCCCCTCTCTCTTTTTCAAAGTTCTGGATTCCTCTCGATTGGTCTTCAGCAAACTCTTACCAATTTCCCCAACTATTAAACTATTTTACATCTACAAAATAACTTCATTCCAAATGGGATACACCCCACCCTCCCTCTCCTTCATAATACGCATGCGCACTTGCCAATTAACCTTAATAGCTATAAGAGTTTGCCATTTTGTAGTATGTACAAAAGTAGTCGTGATCGGCTTCATTCGTGTGGTATTTTGATGAGCATGAAACTACAAAAACAAGCAGACACAGGTGAAATCGGTGGTAACGAATTTCCCCATTACCTTTTTGGCATGGCTGCTATTTTGTTGCAAGTTTATAAATTCTTTAACTTTAATCCAATTTTGTTATTTATTAGCGAATACTCAACACTTTTTGAATGCAAGTAGTAATTTTTCCCGCCATACTTACTCATTATACACTAGTTACTATAGAAGCCACCAGCAAAAGAACGCATAAAGAACGTGAAAAGACACTCGCCACACAACGTTGAAAAATCCGCTTTTATTATAATAAAAAACACAAATTCCAACATATTCTTCCGTACTTTTACGACAAATTTCTCTGTACAAATACTGCGTAACAGCAAAATTTCACAAGAACGGCTTATCTAGTCGCCAACGACATTAAAATTTCGTAATTAAAGTCTGATAAGAAAGTCTCTCACAGAACTGATAAAAAAAACGCATTGTCATGCGCATAGAAGCGAATCATTGGGATTTAAATGGAAACTAGCAACGTAAACTTGTAATTAAACAACTTCACTCTCACGCAGTATTAGTACAGAATTTCCGTGGTGCGTAATAATGAAATTTATTGTAACGGCACGAAAAAAACATGCAGCAATTGTGCTTTTCACAAATCAAGCAGTTAAGCAGTTTGTTGTTGAAGTTCATCATGGCGGATTACCAATAGGTCCTGTCCTGGCGATAAAATTAGATATTATTGCTCGGATTTTATTAGTAAGTCCCATCCTGATGCTAATACTCCTAATACTCAGGTTGTATTGCATAATTCGATGAGTTTGTCATTCTTAATATAGGTCAGATTTAGTATGTCAGATTTAAGACGTGTATGGCCTAAGTTGTGTCTATAAACTTTACTTTCTCGCTCAAACTTTGTCTGATCACATACTTGTTGCAACTGCCACAACAAGCGAGTTCTTTGTTCTTTCACTGCATTATCACATTGTTTCCAACCAAAGTATTATTTTTTTTAAATCTCGGTTGATTAATACTTTCTGTACTGAGCCAAGTCAAAATTGTTATGACAAAACCTTTCATTCTTTACTATTGCATTCTAAGTTTTTAATATTCTTAGAGTGCTTTTATTTATGACCCTTTAAATCCATTTTTTTTCAAAATTTTAACAGCTCTACTTGGTGTTTAGAAGTATAATTAAAAGTGCATACAAGACCTGTTTGTTGAACCAGATGTCTTCAGATGGTTTCAGATGTCTTCACTTACCCGATCATTTAAATGATTTTATAATATTCAATGATATAAATATTTGATAAATTAAACTACAGACTTGCTTTTGCTTAAAATTAATATTAATTCAAAATTTAATTTAATATTTGATGTTTTCACATGTGTTGCAACCTGAAAAAAAAAAGAAAAAGCCAAGACAATTACTAAGTTTGAGACAATGTCCTAACAAATCCTATCTTTCAAATTTCTCTTTATTTTCCATTCATTTATTAAATTTTGCCCAAACTAAGTTAGTCCCTTGCTAATCATGGGACCAAAAATCCTACTAAAACCCCATTGGCAATTGGCCAGATACTTAGGTCAGGTTCTATTCCTGTACCCAGAAGTAGAAATTTCTATCAAATGTCTACTGGGGTTAATGAACTTTAATTGAGAGATACCCCAGGTGCATCTACCTCAAATTTCAAGGTTAAGTTCACCTTGAATGAAATGAGAACTAGCTAAGCTTAGTTGAATGTCCTTATGACCCCAGACCACTCAAATCTTCAATCTTTTTCCTATATCAGGTTACCAAACTGGATAATTTTTCTTTTGCAATGCTTTCAAGAATGGTTAACTATTCCAAAAAGAACCCCCCACAATGGATGTTGTTGTTTTTCCCAAATCCCAATAGCAAAAATATTTTCTTGGCAAAATGTCAACTCAGGACGGCTTTTGCCCTTCAAATGTACTTGAGAAAGTAGAACTTACCCTGGTGAAACCTGTGCTGTATGTTTCCCATTCCCAGAGATCCCGGACCACCTGACAAAGGAACCCATGTTTCCCACACTATTCCCGGACCTATAGCTATTAAAAACCACATTCTTCCCCACCCACCTACTAGGAGAACCATTTTTCAAACCCAACCTGGATCGTGTTGATCCAGGTTCTTTGTTACACCTATATATGGAGTCATGTGAACATCCGTACATCAGAGATTACACAGGTTTCACTTATTCGAAGCTGATGCTCGTTGGCATAGATGTCAAAGACATCTATTGTTGGAAAAAGAAATCTGAAAAAAAACCAAACAGACAAAGACAATATCAAAATAATCAAAAAATGTCTTTTAGAAATAATAAAAAAAATAAATAAATAAAAATAAGTTCCTGTACTCCATTTTTAGTGAAAATAGTCCATACTCACGCCAAAGTCTTCGTGTTGAATTGTTGATTATATATACATATATATATAAATTTATTTTTTTTTTTTTTTTAAACTTTACCCTGCAACGGATATTTTATGATTAGATGATGTCATTGTACTTTGTTCAACCGCTTTCGAAAAGTTATTTTGTTCTAATTGCATTTTTTTCGGGATTTTTTTTTAGTAAATAGGGTTAAATTTATCTGTGTCGAACATAAATTTTTATTAAATTTCATCTCAGAGTTAACGGTTTTGTGCTCATTTTATTTTTTATCACAAACGGTCACGAGTAACGGTTTTTTTTTTTTTTTAAATTTAAAAATTTAGTAATTTTGTTAATAATTTTAATTTAAAGTAAATTTTTAGTATTAACTAAAAAAACTCTTCGTAATTCAGTTGTAGTGTTTGTTAAAACAATACTTACTGATTGTAATACTTGCAGAGGCCAAAAAATAAGCGCTCAATTTCACAAAGAATGAAAGAACGCATAAAGAAGTTGGAAAGATCCAAAATGGCGGCACAAGCGTCGCGCCATGCCACATCACATCTTGCAGTGGGTCCGCCATTGAAAACATTAATTTCAACATATTCTTACGTACTTTTACAAAAATTTCCACCGTATAAATACTGCGTAACAGCAAAATATAAACAAGTACGCTTCAGCAAGTCGCCAAACAAGTTATATTAAATTTTGTAAAAATTAAAATCTGAAAAATTTTTTTCCAGAAATGAAAATTGCATTTTTCATGCATTTCGAATGTGATATAAGATATATTTATTTTTCCACTGGAAACTAGCAACGGATACTTGAAATTCAACAACTTCACTCTTACGCAGTATTAGTACAGATTTTTCGTGGTGCGTAATTTCGAAATTTTTCATAAAAGCACGAAAAAACATGCAGCAATTATGTTTTTCCGCCGAATTTCGCCGATTTTACTCGTTGGAAGTTGATCAAGTTAATTTTTATAGGGGAAAAACTAACGATCAAACTTAGCCATCTTGATGACGCAACACGGAATATTGCAGCACTTTTTCTCGATGAATATAAACACTTTTTTTTTCATTTACTTATTTCATTTACTTTAAATGAAGCACTGAACACACACTAAACACTAAAAAGACATGATTGCAAATGGCCGAATTTAGCCAAACGACAACGCACCATTTTTGCACTCCTCCCAACAATGGCGATCGAAGGCATCGGCACAAAAGAATCATATCACACACTTTTCACCAACTGAAAATGTATCCTGTAAACTTTCACGTACCTTATTTGATGCACAAACTACGATTGATACACATATTTGCTCGGTTTTGAGCAATGGGAAATGCACAAAATGGAGTAGAAGAGCGAGCAATGGTAATCCGACTAACAACGACTTCGGCCCTAACCATAATGGTGGAATTGTGGGCCTGCGTAACGGTTCACGGTAAAAGCTGCAACATACCTTATATGTTGGCAAAATTCAAACTTCAGATACACGCTGACACATACCAAAGCGGGTCTTGGACTCTTCCCTGTCATCCATTCATGTTTTTTATGTTATAAATGGCGTGGAAGTGATTTTTGGATTGATAGAAATGAAAAAAGTAAAATAGAAACTTAGAAAACTAAATCAAAACTTAATTTAGATTGAGAGTTTTGAAATACGGTGATTTTTTTCCCCGGTATTTCTAGCTTTTTTTGGACATGGTTGTCGTGTAATTGATGAGTCGGAGTCGCTTATATAAAGAAATAAATGATAAAAAAAAATAAGTAAATGTATTGTTTTGTTGTTCGCAACAATGGCTGCTAAGAGATCGAAAAGTTTTGTGTTTTCGTTTGTTTTTGCTTTGAAATTAACTGTCTTTTTGGTAGAAAATTTATTGCAAATTTAAATAAAAATATAGCCTAGGTTTTTTTTATTTTTTTTTTAATTTTTGTATATTTGTACAACAATAAAATATAAAAATTTCTGTTTACTCCAATAGAGATATAAGTATATATTTATATGTATGTTTTTATATTAATATTATTACATATATTATTATATATATATAATTATAAAATAATCGATTCTCAATTGTTCCAATTCCAACAAGTTTATTCACTTGACTACTAATAGAGCATATAGCATATACATGATTATTATAAATGTATACTATACAATTAAGAAATGAAATAAAAACACTTTTAAGTCAAATAGCACAGAAAATTTTTTCAATCATTCATCCATATCCATCCATCCATTCATCCATCTAGAAAAGTAAAAATCTTATCTCACAATTTTGATATTTCAAAACAAATTGAAAAATCCTAACTAATCCTAATTTCCCCGATTTCGTGGCGTGTATGGCGTGTATATAGTAGCTGCTTGCGCCGATAAACCCTATTCTTATTCTCTTCATGGCATAATAAGCACTTATTTACTTGTTGCCCCTATTTTTATTTGACTTTAATTATGTATACTTAAATTAAATGTCTAGATAGACAATACATGAGAATTGGTCAATTAGAAACTATTCCTGCTCAGAAAAAGTACCTATAATGAATAAGTATTGACTGCTTGGACGTAAGTAAACTCCGTTTCCAAAACATTGCAAGAAACTCCCATTGGCTAGAGCCTTTTCTCAGCAATTTTTTAATACGCTTAAAAAAATAATTCGAAAAATGACCATAAAAGGGCATAAACGAACATAAACGAAAATAAACGAACCTGAACGAACAAAAAACGACCATAAACGATCATAAAAATGACCATATATGGTAGTTTTTGGTGGTTTTTTGTATTAATGTGCGAGCAAACGGGATCTAACCAATGGGAGTTTCTCGCAATGTTTTAGAAACGGAGTTTAGACCTTAAGGTTTTCATAAGTTCTATAGAGAAAGAGCATTTCCTTATAGAAAAATGCTCTAATAACTTAAGAAGGGCTATTAAACACCATTCAGAAACGATAATGCTGACGTAAAAGCTGGAGAAAGCTTATTATTGTTGTTTGTGTCGATATAAGTACAATCTGTTTTCCCGAAACTGGGCTGCAAATTCGCTGCGTGTGTAAAACGGTCCTTGCCAATCAGTTAAGGACTATAGCGTTATGCGGACAGACTACAGAAAATGTCCAAAAAAACAACATTCAGAAAATATTTTTTTTAAAAACATCAGAAATATTGATTCACTATAAGAAAGTCATTTCAACATTCAAACATAACAAAATGTTGATTTAACATTAAACGAATGTTGTGTATCAACAACCGATAATTCCACTGTTTGATTGTTGTATCAAAATTGTTGATTTAACATTGAACGAATGTTGTGTATCAACAACCGATAATTCCACTGTTTGATTGTTGTATCAAAATGTTGATTTAACATTAAACGAATGTTGCATCTTAACAACCCATATTCAACTGTTTGATTGTTGTTTCAGAATGTTGATTTAACATTTAACGGATCGGATGTTTGTCTACAAGCACAATATTCAAACATTCGATCGACATTCAAAAATGTTGATTCAACATTGTCTTGTTTCATGGGTAACTTAGATCAGTTGAGGAGATTGTGCTTAGAGCAATTAGCAGTAATAGAAGATTCAGGTGGAAGGCAAAAAGCACTTTGAAAAACGTTGTTAAAGACAATTTTCAAAGGAGCCAGCAAGGTGAACTGCTTTATTGGAGTTCCATAAGAGAGAAACATAGGAAATAATAGGATACTGATCAAAGATTTTACGACTAACAATGACGTTAGAACGGATATTGAACGATAATTGGAAACTTTCTTTCGATTACCGGATTTAAAGATGGGGTATGAAGCCGTTTTCCAATTAGTTGGATAGGTACTTGAGATCAGAATGTTATTGAAGAAATCAGTAAAAATTGAAGTTATGATTTTCCTACAGACATTACCAGGAATGCCATCAGGGGGAGGTGCTGCTGTAAGGTGTATCTCAGAGATGGCTCTGACTATATCATAGGGAAAAAGGCAGCAAGGGTTTTTGAAGGGGGTTAGGAAATTAATGCGGGCTACGAAACGTCTTAAGCTGGGTTCTCACTTGCGATTTTTCCGCTTTATCGCGCAAATTCCGCGCGGAAAACTAACGTCAAAATTGCGCTATTTTCGAAATTGAATTTTTTTTTAGGTTTTTCTGTGTTTTTGCTGCATGTGGGAACCTAGAAACATTTTCAATTTTAAAAATAGCGCAATTTTGAGGCAAAATAAGTTTTAAAAAAACCGCAAAACGCAATAAAACGCGATTTTACTGCAAGTGAGAATCCAGCATAAGAGAAGAATTGTCACAAAACACAGCAGTGGGTATAAGAATAGGCAAATCGGCAGTTCAATTTTAGCATCAAGATATCGGGCAGGGACTGTAGAGTGGGAATTAATGAAAGTCCAGATATTTTCATTACTATTGGAAGAGGATCCTCAAAAATGGCTTCATTTGACAGTGGTATACACGAGAACTGCTAAAACTTAAGTTGCCTTTAAAAATACAAAAACATGACTTTATATACATAATACTGCCATATGAGGATTCCTTCATGCAGATATAAATCTTCTGTGGGGGAAGTCTGCAGATGGCAGTATTGGCGCAGTGTTTTCGAAATCCTTGTGAATAGTGCCGCCTACACTGAAGAGAATGCGATGGAATTTTTTGTCTGTTGCGATCCCAAACGGGCATTGTGATCTGTATTGTGATTTGGAAAATCGCAGCAATTCATGGCGAAATGATAAAAAAAAATTATAACAATAATAATTCAGGGAATCACGCAAGATACAATACGCAACAGATAACGTTGACAGTTGACACACATGCGCATCGTAATATCATCAAGGACGAATAAAGTACTAAAAAAAAATCAATAATTTTCAAAAAAAATTGTTTTTGTGTGTTTTGACTGCCACCAGTTTGGATCTGAATTTAAAAATTTGTACAAAACATCGAAATTCAATGCATATCATCACTTCAATTCAATCAATAATTGTTTACAATGGCAATTTATGATATGATCGTTTCAAAATAAAATTTTTACAACATCATCTAAAACAATTCACTGCATCAGTTTTCTTAAAATGAAAGATGAAATCGTTCAGTCTTCTTGGGTACCGTATATACTCGCGTATAAGTCGACTCTGACTTAAAACGGGTCAAAAAGCGTATAAATCGACCCCCTAAATTTTATTTTTTATTTTATTTTTATTTGGTTCGATTTATACGAGGGTCAATAGTCATTTTAAGTATTAAAAAATAACTAAAAAAAAATAAAAAAATAAAATAAAAGATTTGGTCCAAAAATCCTCGACTTATACGCGAACGCGAGTATATACGGTATATAAATTGTGATCACCATTCTCATTTATCTTTCATTTAAGACAACTGATGCAGTGAACCGCTGAAGAAGACCAGTGAATAGTCGAAAGCACTGGATGACCAGTTATTGGTCGCCCAGAAAGAACGCAATGCCGGATAGTAGTAAATCCGACCAGGGTGCTGGATAATTCGACTCAAAAATAGTCACAAAAGAGCAGTTACCAATGACAGCACAATTAGTTTTAATTCGTACAGGCATTCATTTTTTTTATTTAAACTTGATATTTCATTTCAAAATCATTTCACTATCAATTGACACACAATCAACTTTTTTTTGATAGATAATAGACTGTAACAGTCACGCGACTCGTTCCCTAATGAAAATGTACGTTTTGTTTGTTTATGGCATGCCGTAAAAATGACCAGTTGTCTGCTTTTCAAAATCTGGTCAAACTCAGTTTTTCCGACATGCCGTTCTTTCCGAGGGAATGCGGTGTACTATGATTTTAGATGAGGTTGTAAAATTTTATTTTGAAACTAGCATATCATAAATTACCATTGTAAACAATTATTAATAAATTTGTAGAAAAACCCCAAACACATCAGAAGGACAAAAGAAGTGTTTAAATTCATGCAGGAAACAGTTGCTGGAAAACCATTTTCTTTCGATTTCATTATATTCAAAACATAATGCTGGCATCTGTCTGATGTTTACGTCAGAATTCAATAGTAATATATGTATAAAAATAAAATTCTCCACTCATTCAGTCTCTTTTGCAGCTGATACGTCGTAAATTAGTAAGTATTCTTCTTTTTTCTGAAAAAAAAAGAAGAAAAAAAAAAAAATTATTTTTCATTTATTCTAAATTTTAGTCAAAAAATGGAAAAAAGAAACAAATCGGTCAGTTTCATTCTGAATACCGTGGAAAGAATAAAACCACCGGATCACCTGATACCATTTCTCGTACTGGGAATTTGGTTTTCAGTCAAATTTTGGAGTTTTCCACAACCCATAGCGGATATCGGACACGTTGTGGGGGCAGTACTCATGACGATTTTCCATAATTTCATCTATATTTTTGTCGGTTATCCATTCTTCCTAATTGTTTTTGGTCTGACTCAAATCTTGTTATTTCCAACTTCTCCTAGTACTACAAATAAAGCTATTAAAACTTAAAAAAAACTGTTTATTTTATTTTATTTCTACATCTTTAATGAAATTTTAAATCTGCATCGTGCTGCCATCTAGGCTGAAGCTACAAAATCTGTTCACAGAGAGCGCTCGTAGCATCTTTTAGCCACAAAATTGTTTAGAAGTTAGAACTCTTCTGTATCGGAATTTCCTTCTCTTTTTAGACTAATTTTTCAAAACAGCAAAAAAACAAACTTACACCAATCACTTAGTAAAGGTCAGCCCCTGTCAAATTATAATTAGACTCGATAAAAGGTGCAATGACGTCACCTTGGTTAAATTTAAGTGTTTTGCGCAAATCTCGATGCGAGGAAGCGAAATTAAACCCCCAAAACGGCCAAAATGTGGTCAAACAAGTCGATATTTATCGAGATACACCTGTCCGATTACTAGGTGAGTATTTTAATTGATCAAATTGTATACAACAGTTTTAAAATTGATTTAATTAGGTTATTCGAATGAAGTTGGCGAATCGTTTCGTCATCTGATCCCACTGTGGCTCGTCAGAGGAACGTATGTTGTGGCCTTTGGTTACGTTTTCGCCGATACAGCGGATAAAGCAAAAAAAGCAAATCAAGTAAGGAGTGGAAAAATGAAATTTAATATGAGGGGTGTGGTAAATAATGAGCATGAACCACATCTTGTTGATTTATTTGGCTCAGACTTCCTCGAAGCGATTTGATTGGCTTAGACTGATGACGTTGAAAGAATTCCAGCTGCAGAAGGGAGTGCTGGCCTTCCCTGTTTAGCTATTGTATATGTGAAGAAAGCAGTTTTACAAGGAGTGGCTACTTTCCAGTCCCCTATAACACGAAATTACACAAATGGATGAATACTAGACGTTACCAGTCCGAAAAATCAAATTAATTAAATAAATAAATAAATAAATAAATAAATAAATAAATAATTAATTAATTGTGACGTCATGATCCAATGGTCTCAGTTAAATGTTAAATCAGTTGTGTTTCTCCACTTTCCCACAAATGAAAGGTTGACCCAATTGAGTGCTTCAACCTACATAAAATAACAATATGAAGCAACACGAATTAGGCCGACGTTCAATGCACTAAAAAATGCATGAAACATTTAATTCTTTGTTCAAGAGGAAAAGATTTGAAAAAATTAATGACATTTTAATGTGTTGAAAACCCGAACAACTCAACATTTAATGCGAAACCCAATGGGAAAAAAAAAATGTGCTGTGCTCAATTTACACGTGTAGAATGCGCACCCCAGGAAATGGGGAAATGGGGAAATGCAGTACGCACCCTTATGCTAATGAATAAATGTGAGGCACAAATATTTTTTCTAATTTTTATTATTATTATAATTATTATTATAATTATTATTTTTTTTAGATTAAATACGAGTCAGAGTCCATCCGAAGTTACCAGCTGAAGAAAACAATAGCAGACACGTTAATCTGGCAGTCATTTGCTTCTGTGATAATCCCTGGATTTACAATCAATCGAACATGTGCCATTACACTGTCAGTTCTCAATCGTGCAGCTCGTGTTTCTCAAGGGACACGAAACTGGGTGGCTGTAGCTGTTTGTCTATCATTAATTCCAATTATTGTTCATCCTATTGACAGTTTTGTAGATTTTGTATTGGATAGAAGTTTACGAAAGTACTTTTAATTGAAATGTGTCAATGAGATTAAAGCCTGGATATCATGCACGCGTTAACGCCCATTCGTCAATGCGCTAACGCATGCATGGGAACTCTGTTACGCAAGCCAACACAAAGCGCTGTGCTTTTCGGCACGTTATCGTATGTGGGGATGAAGTCGAAATGTGGGGATGAAAGAGACCAGATGGACCTATGGTACTACGTACTATGTACTACGTACTATCGTGAGCACGAGTGCATCTCAGACTTGTTTCGTCACATCAAAGTGCTTCATAAATCATTGACAGTCAATTCTAAAGGTGCATTTTCATTTGCGAGAAATGCCATTTCTCGCGCCTAATTTTCAATAATCGCGCGACAAAAATCGCACGCTTGTCCATTTTCATGCAAGCTAGACTTGCAAAGGCGCGCGATTGTTGGCGCGATTCTGTTTCTCGCGAGCTTCTGTCAAGTCTAGCTTTGCTCACAAAATCGCTGCTTTGACATACGAGTTTTAACGGGTGCATGGGAACTAGGCTTAAGAATTGTACTTAAGAGATAATCAAACTTAGATAAACAAACTGTATAGTTTAGGTCTAATGAAATGATGATAATTAAAGAAATTGCCATTTATTGAAATAAAAAAAGTTGCAAAACTGAATTTCTTTGAAACATGTGTGGAAATAAAATAGGCGTTCACTTCTTCGGCCATCCATTAAATCTTGTCATTAATTCATTGTTCGTTTGACAACTAATGGATGGGCACAATTATCTACTCTATAAATCTATAAATTCTCCTCATTACGGTATTTCAATAAAACTAAACTCCGAATAGCTTCACCACTCATTTCAAACGACGTAGCTAATATATGAATATGAATATGCGTGACCTTACCCAACATCCATTATGGATCTTAGGAGAAAAAATTCTGGATAAACTGCCACCTATTGAACTGATGACTGTGATTTTCGCAATAATCGCATTCTGTTTGAAGGACCTACCGTTCCCCGAGGAGTGGAAGGAGCTCGCACTGCAGTTGTTCTTCTTTGGTTACGAAATATTTCGCATTTTTATGCTCATATTCTCGGGGGCATTCATCGTCTTGCCGGTACTTCACATCATCATAGGTGCAATCTATCTTTTTTATATAACTGTGCGGGACAGGGGAATTTCCTGGCGGGAAAATCGTCTCGTTACCATTCGACTTCTTTTTGATGAACTTGTGAATAATTTTATGCAATCTGAGAATTGATAGAATTAATAGAATTGAAATAAATGTGTTTTTTTATTCGTTTTTTTTTGTATATTGTTAATAATTCAGTAAAAAAAAAAAAATGCGTTTACACCAAATAAAAATTGTTTTTATTAAGTTTGCCCTGTGTTTTAGTTCATGGGATTGGTTGTAGCGCAACAATATTGACAATATGTAAAAAGTGTGAGTTTAAATCACATTTGGTAATGTAAAATAAAAATAAAATCATAAGTTAGACAAATTTGAGTAATTTCCCACAATTCCCACATGCCCATCCTCAAGATGGCTGCCAGCTTATCTTTTCTGCATTCTCTACCATGACCTCCTTAATGGAGTCTACCTTGTTTTCTCCTCTTCATAAGTTAATTTCATAAACATTAAAAAAGCAAACTCGTTTTAGGCTCCTCCCACATAATAAAATTTTTTTTTTTTTTTTTTCAAAAATAAAAACAAGAAACGAAATTACGAATTCATATCACTTGTTTTATTAATTCCATAATTCCATATAAATACACAAAAATCAAACAAATGTCATCAAACAATGTGTTATGGGCTAAAGGTGTACATGTCTGGTAATATTGTTGTTGTTGTTGTTGTTGATGTTGATGTTGTTGTTGATACAGGTTGTGTTTTAGTGTCCCAGAAGAACCTGCCAATTAAAGCGCCAATTCGCTGGAATGCATCCTGCGCTGATTTTGTCCCTTTACTGAAATAATCAGCGAACGTCTCGGATGGTTTCTCAGTTGGTGCTGCTGTCGTTTCAGAATCAGGTTGAACGTCCTGTGCTGAAGCGTATAACCATTTAAATTGACTTAAACTCGTCACTCGTTATTGTTTTACCTTGTGCGCAGAGGAGAGCCACCAACATAAACAGCAAATTGATTAAAACCAAGCGTGGAAAAGCCTTGAAAATCATTCTTTGATGTGTTACAGGTAAAGACTGCTTAGGATATGAATTATAGGAACATTTTAGGTGAGTTTATAAACGAAAAATTTTATTACCCAAATAAATAAACAAAACATTCTGAAATTTCAAACTAACGTTGCATTTCTTTGGTTTTTATTTATTTATTTATTTTTTTTGAAATGATTTTTTTTTTTTCTTTCTCTCTTCTTTAACGCACAGGTGTTTTATGACGTGATACGTTTCCCTGTTGATCATTTTTCCTTGTCTCATATGACACACTCGATTTTCATTCAGCTAAATTGTAAGTTCATATTATTGTTGTATCATTTTCAATTTATTTTTATATTTTTATATTTTTTTATTATTTTTTTTTCTTTTTTTTTTTTTATTAGGTACTTCGTTTTTAGAAAATGCATCGCGAATCTTTGATTACAATTCTTGTCACACTTGGGTTTGGCGCCACTTTAATCGACTGGCCAGCCCCAACAGGGATGTTAAAAGACCTGATTGACTACACCGGACCAACAATGTCGAAAATGGCTTATATTTCTTGCCTTGTTTTTGTGATTATTCCATCTGTACAAGTGTTTCTAGGCACTGTGTACGTTGCTTATTATTTTATTCATGATAATATAATTTTTCGAGGCCAAAAAATGCCTCATGATGACTGACTCTACTGTTTTTATTCACTGTACACTTAAAAATATTTATTTTATGTTTTTTGTTGTTTTTTTCTGTATCAAATAAGTAGCTCAAAGGTTACTGACTGACTGACTGACTATTGTGTTAAGAACTGTCCACGTTTCTTGACCTTCAACATGTAATAAATAAACTTGTTTCCATTGTCATGACAATTATGTGTGCTTGATTTATTATTAATGGTTATTGATGCCATTTACACAGATAGATATAACTGAAATAACAAAACTATGAAACTAAAAGCTAAATTATTATTCCAGATAAAATATATTATGATCTGGCCATGACCATGTCGTGACCTTCTGCATTTAGCTGACCTTCATTTGAGCCTCACAATTTTTTTTTTATTGATAAACATGCTAGTCTAGTTCCTCCTTTCCTATTAACGAATCAAGATTGAAAAAATTGCCGCCATTAATGACGATTAATAAAAAATCCGTTGATTATGGTTGTATTGACTATTAGAAACGTCATAGTAAACTCTTGTGTTTAATAAATATCGCAGCTGTGCTTGCATCTGCTGTTATTAAAACGCCATTGTGTTTTTGGGATGGCGATTATAAAATAACTCCACTGTTCGAAAAAAAAATTGCACTTAAAAGAAATAAGA
>JH432102.1:114663-128176 GCA_000239455.1 Strigamia maritima
TTTTTTTTTTTTTTTTTTTTTATAATTTAAATTGTCTGATCCAGCAGTAACCTATCTGAGTCCAAAAAATAAAAGATTTCTGCATGACCTTGTTGAGGCCAGACAAGGCCACTACCCAGAAATGTGTGTTGACATGACTGCTGGAAAAATGTTTAAGCAAAGAAAAAATTGAAATGTCTCAGAACCTCTTGAGCTGTGACACACTTTTTTCATTTTTTCTCTGTGCTGAGACTTTTTCCTAAACTCTATCCAACAATTCGTGCACGAAACTGAGAAGTGAACCTTTTTGCATTGTACTGAAAGTATATAGTGTGGTATCTTATTTTAATCCTCTAGTCGAGCTGAGTCGAAAAATCATTGTTTTCGTAGCCAAAAAATGTGCGCAACAATACAAAAACCCAAATGTAAAGAATTTTTAAAAAAATTTTACGAGCGTTTTCGTTCGTTAACAATGGCATGCACATTTTTGGACTACAAAACAATGATTTTTCGACTCGGCTCAACTAGAGGATTAAAATAAGATACCACAATATATACTTTCGGTACACTGCATAGGTCATTAACCAAAGGGAGTTTCGTGCACAAATTGTTAGATAGAGTTTACGTCTGCCAACAATGTAATTATATTTTTGTTTAAATCAGATGTATTTAGTAAATGACACTAATTTGTACCAAATCAATAAATAATTATTCCTAACGATTTATTTTTATTATTTTATTGAATAAAACACTATTACAGTGTGTCTATGTTCTAAATATGGGAAAAAATTATTAAATTCTAGTCTTGGGCAAGATAAGATTTTTTTTCTACTGCTCATGCGTAGTGCCCAAAAATCTACCCAAATTGCTACTTCCTGTTTTCGGCTTTCTGCTTCTGATTTTCCATTTTGGCATTTTTACATTTATTATTTCTCAGTTCTCACCAAAGTGCCCGATTTAACTATTCTCATACGTTTGAAAACAATATGCATCGAAATGATGAAATTATGCTCAATTTCTTCATTTTTATTCACCGAAGTGAGCAATCAATTTTCAGCGCCATGTTGATTTTCTAATCAAGCCAGCAATGAATTTGATGACATGCAAACACAGGTTTCTTGAAACAATATTCAAATAACAGATTTCACTTTACCCTTCCAAGAGCCAATAATGTATACAAATGTATACTATCACCATTGGTTTAACATTGTTCATTGTTCCAATTGGAAGGTTAAATTCTTCCACAAATACAAGCACTTAATAAAAAAATCAAAAAAAAAATCATAAAACATGTTTTTCCAACAATACCAAGCATTTTTTCTTCCTATTATTTTTTATTTTTTGTAGTATCAACTTTATGAATAATTTTTATGAAACCAGTAACCACATTTGAAAGCAGCATTGTCCTTGATGTTGTGTTTTAATCAATAAGTTTGAATGTCCAGATTTGCATTATTTGTTTAAATAATAAAATATTTGAAAAATAAAAACAAGTGAAATAAATAGAAAAAGTTGGATCATTCTCTTCTCCCCCCCTCCCATTGGACCATTGGACCATTGGAGCAACCAACATACAATAGAAGCTGCATTTAGGCAAATATCAAGTTATGAATTCTCCTCTCCTCCCTCCCTCCCTTACTCCACTCCACTCCACTCCACTCCATCTGCATATGCAATATACGGGAATGGAATATGAAGGCTTTTCAGCGAAGCATAATAAATGCATTCTATTATTTGTCAGAGATGGCGATACGGCCACCAGTACTAACAGCGCGAACAACATGAAATTACATTTTCAATTTCAATTTCATTTCCCACCGAATTGATCTCGGAACATGTAGAGAACGAAATGCGTTTTAATCAAATAGAATTGTGGCTCAAATTATTTTTCTAATCTCAATTTCGTGCGACGTTGCCGACCGATTAAAAGCGGAGCGGCCAACTGAAGCACAAGCGCCATTCTCACTAGTCACTACTGGCCCGATCGATGAAAACCAAACGTGAATAATCTATCAATGCTAGGTCACAGGACTTAATCTTATAAAGTATGCTTTTAAATGATTATTCACATCTAATCGGAGCACAAATTGCTCAGTTCGCATTTTTTTAAGCAAATTAAAATTTTCAAAATGAGAAAAAAAACCGTTTCCTTTTAAAAATGGTGGAGTTTCAAACGGCTGCTCTCCACAAAAAGTTTGATCTTATTCGAGATCACGCTACTGACGTCATCAGCGAGCCATACGCTCCTACATTTTTGTAGACTAAAAAACGTCATTAACCCTCACCCCGAGTTGTTGGATCAAACCCGAGGGTTGTGCGTGGCCCACGAACTAAGGCCGCCGACCTTGGTTACAACTAAAACAGGACGGCGTGTGCGGAGAAGGAAATTTCCACGAGAGAAATTTCTCTTAAATACACAACGACGCGAAAACATGAGTAAAATCGGGGAAAAATACTCACCGTGATCTAACGGGCTTCTTGTCTCGATTCCCTAAGCAAAACTCTACCTGACTGTACGAAACCTCTTTTGTCAACACAAGACCAGTGCGCTCCACACAAACACATCTTTTCATTGGTCTATAGTTACTTAACACTCGGTTACCATTGGTCACCATTTTCTAAACCAATCGCAGCTCAGTTTGCACTCTACCTTTAGAAATGGCGGATTGCTAAGCTGGTTCGTCCCCATTGCTTGGTATTTAAGCAGGTAATTTAATTTTATTGTTAGTTAATTCATCACCATTTCTATGCAAACATGGTCGTCGACATGAGAGAATAAATTAATGAAACCATTGAAAATATTTTTTCAAACTCGACCGATCTGGGCATTTAAATATGGAGGTCGGGACTCTTGATTTTTAGTTGCAGACGCTCAGTGCCTCATTTGACCACGTGTTTGGTCCAGTCCTGGCAGAGCGGCACGTGGACAATGTCGCGAAACTCCGCCCTCATCCCTCTCACGACATCACTCATTTTTTTTTTTTTTTTTTTTTTTTTATTTATTCTTTTTATTCTTTTTTTTCTTTGTTTAAGCTATTAGCAAGCGAATGTACAGTTCTTCTCTGCGTCGATTCCTCAATAAATGGCCGGGTAAAAGAACCTTCGGACTCTATAGATTTTTGCCTGTATTTATGGTTCTCGGTGCTGCTTTGGAGTTTTCTATGATTAATTGGCGAGTCGGACAGATCAATTTCTGTAAGTATTTCTTCTTTTTCTATTTCAATCGTGTGAAAATGACTAATTTAATTTCTTTAATAAAAACATCACAATACGTGCCATTAGTGCTTTCGATTATCGAAAATCTTATCAGCAGACCCAACTTTCTGGAACACATTTGAACAACAAACGGAGACTGTCAACTGAAATCACAGTAATGCAAGGTTCCCACTTGGCAGAAACTCGGACAGAAAATTTTCTGCTGCAGACAATTTTGAGTGCAGAAAAGTATGTTTTTCTGTCGTTGGTTCCCACCTGTGGACTGAAAAGTGGGCAAAAAAGTGCAGAAAAGTAGAATTTAAAAATGGATGCCAGCTAAGGAAGGCTGCTTTCTACACTCAAAATTTTCTGTCGGAATTTCTGCCAAGTGTAAGAATGAAAACGTTGGGTTTGCTGATGAGATTTTCGATAATCGAAAGAACTTATGATGTGTCTGTAGGAATTGTCTTCAGTATGACTAATTTCTCTATTTTTCACTGATTTTCTGCAGATACAGTTTATAAAAAACGTCAAGCTGAAAAACTGTCTGCAGTTGAGAATTGAGTTGAGTTAATTGACAGGTAAAAATAATTTTGTAAAATTGTACATTTGTTTTTTGTTTTTTTAGATATGCCTGTTGGTGTGAGTTGGTTTGAGTATGCGAAGTTTTTCACAGCAGCAATGTTCTCAATGTTTGTCGGTGCTCAGATGGTTCATGTTTATTATGCACCATTAAAGGTATCACCATAGTATTTTACCATCTCATAAAATTGAATATTTGTCCTTGAAACTGCAGATTTTGAGTTTCATTCGATCCCACTGTACCCAGTCTAAATTAATTTAAAAATAGAAAAAGGTTCTATTTTTAAAAATCGTCTGTTTCTTGTGGTGGCTCTAGACAGGCCTTCATTTAGCCGCTTGAGGATGATGCAACAACCATATACTCTTGCAAACACTCGTGCCGAAACAAAAAATGCACATTATTTAAATCGCAAAGAGAAATTGTCATGTTTGTGCATAAATTTTACATTTATTTGAATTTTTTTATCCTGGATAAGCCTAAAAGATGAAATTGAAATTTTCAAATTTCAATTTTCAATTTTCAATTTTCAATTTTCAAATTTCAATTTTCAAATTTCAATTTTCAAATTTCAATTTTCAAATTTCAATTTTCAAATTTCAATTTTCAAATTTCAATTTTCAAATTTCAATTTTCAAATTTCAATTTTCAAATTTCAAATTTCAAATTTCAAATTTCAAATTTCAAATTTCAAATTTCAAATTTCAAATTTCAAATTTCAATTTTCAAATTTCAATTTTCAATTTTCAAATTTCAATTTTCAAATTTCAATTTTCAATAGCAATGAAATGTATATCTTTTACAGGATCTTGATGAATATGTGGATGAAGAAAGAAAACGAGTAAAATCATCAAAAACTTGAAGATAAAATGATGTATTGAATTGTTAATTTATTTTATATATAAAAGAATTGTTACAATAGATTTTTAGTTTCTGAAAGCTTGTAAGTACCATACAAAACAAAAGAGAGAAAAAAAAAGAAGAAAAGTTTGATAAAACTTTATGGTCCCTCATTAAACAAGTAAAATTGTCCTTATTTTTGTGACTCGTCGAATAGCAAGCAAGCAGTTGATCTTGTTACATGATAATTTGAGGATCTGGCACCGATTCACTTATAGCTTTGTGTGGTAAAACTTTTCCTCCGTTGATATAAAGTTCATCTTTTACAATAACGTCTTCTCCCAACACTGAAACATTTTCCATACGAACCTATCAAATAAAAATAAAAATATTTTTTATTTTTTAATTTATTAATTTATTAATTAAATTCACGAAATATCTTACCCATTGTCCAACTGTACATTTCCAACCGATAATACATGATTCGAGCCAGGAATGGGATCGGACACGGGCACCGCGCAATAAAGTGCATCGTTTTATACAAACGCCATCTTCGATTATCACATCAGGCCCAACAACAACGTTTGGACCTATTCTGCAGTTAGCACCAATAATAGCAGATTTGTCCTATAAAGAAAAAAATAATTTTTTACTTAATAAATAATAAATGTGAAAGAATTAACAACTTACTACTAAAACATTGCCGACTACAGTTTCTCCTTCATAAAGAGAACTGGGATTTTTTTTCTTAAGTGAAGTTAAGTACAAACACATGCCGGTCAAGAAATCTTTGGGTTGACCAACATCCATCCAGAATCCTGAACAAACAAACAAAAAAATTCAATTTCATTGTTAGATTTTGTTTTGTTGACCTTTTGTGAAACCTTGCAACTCCATTGCAAATAACTGCTGATCTTGAGCCATTAACGGAAACACTTCTTTTTCAATCGACGTTGGTTGTAACTAAGTAAAATAAAAAGAAACATAATAAAAAAAATCAACAAATGTACAGACGGTGTGCCAGCAGCTAGTAGCTGCATGATACCCCATTAATTAAAAGGTTTACAACATCAGAAATTTTATGGCTGAATAATTATAATTTTCATTGTCCTTTAAAATGGTCTAAATGATTTTTACTTATTTGAGCTTGGTGAGGGACATTGTCGAGGGCGCTGTTTCTGATATCAATTAAATACCGTATATACTCGCGTATAAGTCGAGGATTTTTGAACCAAATCTTTTATTTTATTTATTTATTTTTTTTTAGATATTTTTTATTTTATTTTTTAATACTTAAAATGGCTATTGACCCTCGTATAAATCGAACCAAATAAAAATAAAATTAAAAAAATAAAATTTAGGAGGTCGATTTATACGCTTTTTGACCCGTTTTAAGTCAGGGTTGACTTATACGTGAGTATATACGGTATATAAGGTTTACGTCGCAACTGGTAACAATCGCGCAAATTCTCGATTTGGTCTCGCTTTTATCTCGCACTTTTTCATATTATCGGCTGCTCGATTTCACTACTTCAACGTTGAGCTTAATCCCGAAAATATTTCATCACATTTTTTATTGGTCCAATGGATCAAACATCATTTAAAACCCTTAAATAATTTTTCAGAAATTTTTTGTAAACCTTTTAACAAGACAATGTGTTGTTTATTACATACCTTAATTCTATTGAGCACAGACGGATTAAAAATATACATTCCGGCGTTAATTTTATTAGAAACGAATTCTTGTGGCTTTTCTACAAACTGATCTATCCGACCTCTTTCATCGTAAATCACAACTCCATATTTCGAAGGTTCCTCAACTTTGGTCACCTATATGAAAAATAATAATTAAAAAATATAATAATCTTAAGTAAACGATTGGAAAAATATATTTACCACAATCGTTCCCTCTTTTGCATGCTCTTTATGAAATATAACCATTTCTTTAAAAGGAAAATCACAAATGACGTCACTATTGAGAACGAAAAACGGTTCCTCGTCGCTTGTCAGTATTTCCCTCGCTAATGCTAAAGGTCCTGCGGTTCCCAGGGGTTCGGTTTCGTGCGACATGCTGATACGAATTTGTAACTACACATTTTATATATGATAAATAAAAAATAAAAAATAATAATAATTATCTTCAATTTTTTCTTTTTTTTATTTTTACTTTTTCCGCTTGTTCTTTAACATCCTGCTCCAACTGCTCAGCCCTGTAGCTAACAGCCAAAATCACATGGTTTACCCCAGCCTATAAACCAAATAAATTTCTTATAGTATAAAAGTGACAGTTAATATTCTTATCAGTCATTTTCATGATAAATTATATGTTAAACATGTTTATTTAATTCTTACATCAACTAGTGCCTCGATTTGATGCATCAGCATTGGTTTATTGCAGAATTCAACCAATGGTTTAGGTCTGCTCAGAGTGAGCGGTCGTAATCGCGTGCCATATCCGCCTACTAAAATCAGGGCTTTCATTTTTCCTAGTGATGAATCTAAAAAGTAAATTAAAAACAAATAATTAGTCAATAAAATTGATTAACTCTTAATAAAATTCTAAGCGAGTTTCATTCTGCAACTAGACCTGGTTTGCCCATTTTGGGCGATTTTTCACAATAATTCAATAATTCAAGTGTACCGGTATACTCCACGTACACAGGATTACAAGTGCCAGCTCACTAGAATTAATGTCATTCATTGGCCCGTACCACGTGATTAGACGAGGAAAAACGAGGAATTTTAAAAATTCCAAGTACGCCCAACTTAAAAATCATTGGCTAAACTAAAAAACGTTAATGTTCCCTCCTCTCTATAGAAATTTAAACAAAAAAAAAAAAATTGATGGCCACGCGGGCACATCATTTTTTTTCTTTTTCATCAACTTAATCGATATAAACTTACACTATCAATGGTTTTTGCCTTATTTTTTACAAAATTATTAATAAAGTTGGCGACTTTGAAGAGAAGTCGTGTACAAATTCAAACAACAACGAACAGCTGCGATGACATCTCGGACACACTCGGATGCCATTAGACATTTTGCGCCCTCTAGCCGCAACGTTTTTCAATAAATGTAAAAATTTAAAAATGTAATTTTACTCGCTTTTTATTTCTCATTTGTTTGTTTAAAATTGATATTATTTTTGTTATAACTATAATAAAATAATCTTTTTATTAGAATAAAAATACCAATGTTATCATTGGCATCCAACATGGCGTCTGTAGATTAGAAGAAGGAAGTGTCTATTGCGTTATTGAGAAGAAAATAATTTTCTATTTGAATCTATTTATCGTATGTACCGTTTAAAAACGTTCAAAACGTTCAAAACATGACTGACAAACCTAGAGAAGGTTTTGTGCGACAAGAACTCAATCGGACGGTTTGGGAAGTTCAAACGAAGTATCAGAATCTTACGCCAGTCGGTTCAGGAGCGTACGGACAAGTTTGGTAAGATTTAATTGAGAAACTAATAGTAAAACAGTTGATATTTACTCGAAAATTTCAGTTCTGCAATTGATTCGTCCACTGGTAGAAGATTGGCTATTAAAAAATTGGCACGACCTTTCCAAACAGCAATTCATGCGAAACGCACGTATCGAGAGTTACGAATGTTGAAACACATGAATCACGAAAATGTATTTAAATCGAAATTACAAAGCAAATATTTTGTTTAATGCAACGATATTGTATGCAGGTTATAGGATTACTTGGTGTTTTCACACCCGGAAGAACAATTGAAGAATTTCAAGACGTGTAAGAGGATTTTATTCAATTTTGAAGGTTTTTTTTGCGATCCGATTGGTTTTCGCTTTTTATTTTGTATTTAAAATTGCATTTTTATATCTGATTTTATCATGACAAAAGTGTTCATCTGATAAGATCTGCTGATTTTACATTTTGATAGGGAATTATGCTGGCAGTAGCTAAGTTTAAAGCTAGTCGATGCATAATTCTCCAATCAGAAATTTGAAAACCATTCTGATTGCAATATTTAATTATTTGCTAATTTTTGTCTTTTTATTTAGTTACCTGGTGACACATTTGATGGGAGCTGATTTGAATAATATAATTAAAACTCAGAAATTGAGTGACGATCATGTGCAATTTCTCGTGTATCAAATTCTTCGTGGTCTCAAATACATTCATTCAGCTGGGATAGTGCACAGAGTAAATCTAACGTGATTTCAAGTTCGGATTCAGATAAAAATTAATGATTTTTATGTTAATTTAGGATTTAAAACCGAGTAATATTGCTGTGAATGAAGATTGCGAATTGAAAGTAAATTCTTTATTTATTTATTTATTTATTTATTTATTTATTTATTTAGTTATTTATTTATTTATTTTTTTTTTTTGTAGAAAATTCAAGGTCATTATACAAATTTGTACAGATGTTTCAAAATTAAATTGTAAAAACACAGCACTAACAGAACAGAAAAAATCAGTTGATAAAATATTTTGATCTGCTAAATTAAAAAAATCAACACATTTACAATATTTAGGACTTGACATTTTTTTACTGGTCCGTAGGATCAAGCATTGCTTAAAACCCTTAGAAGATGATTTTTCAGAGATTTTTTGAAAAAATATTAAAGGATTAAGCCCAATGTTGAAGCTGTGAAAACAAGCAATGTAAAACGACAATGTAAAACGACAATGTAAAAGCGAAACCAAATCGAGAATTAGCACGATAGTTACCAGTTGTGGCGTAAACCCTATGCATTTAACACGGGGAGTACCAACTGTGACGTCAGAAACAGTCCCAACAATGTCCTAAATGAGCGGGATGCAAAATGATTTTTTTAAACGTGTTCTGGAAACATTATTCAATTTTTGATGTTGTAAACCCTCGGTTAGCATTATGCGAGCATTAGCTAATGTGTTAGCGCGCGCATAGTGCTTTAGTTAAATAAATGTCAAAAAAATGTTTTTTCTTACATAATTTAAGTTTGGGTTAGTGGCACACACGGAACACGATCTGTTTTAGTCGAGTTATGAATTCAGAATATGAATTTTAATTCTTTATTTGATTTTAACTAATTTTTAATTTTACCTTGGGAATTTTGCAGGCATTAGCTAAAACGCTGGTAACTGCAAAATATCTTAAGCAAATCTGGTTAAAAGTTGAATTCCGTTTTTTCTGTACAGATTATGAGATTTTTTGCTTGATTGTCAAACAATGCATGAAGTATTTGCTTAAGCAAAGGACAGTGCTTTTAAATTTGTTTTTTATAATAAACATATCCCCCCTCTACTGTCAATAATCAATATTATACAATTCTTTATCTTGATGGTCACTATATCAAAGTCAAAGTAACAGATCTAGACTTAAGCCTAGCTTAAGATAAACTTATTATCTAACTTTTTAAACCTGCATTTCCATTCTGGCATTCACATGTAATTATACCTGATTATGAGATTAAAGTTAATGATGAGTTGCTTAAAGGCTTTATGACGTCAGATATTTTATAGCCGAATAATTTTTGCCATCTCTTAAAATGGCCTAAATGATTTTTATTTATTCTTTAAAGTTATCAGAACATCTTTAAAAAAAAATTATTTTGTATCTCGAACAGTTTATTTGAGCTTGGTGAGAGACATTGTTGGTCGCTGCTGTCAGAGCGCTGATTCTGACATCACAGTTGGTATTCCCCATGTTAAATGAATGGGGTAAACGTCACACTTGGTAACAATCGCAACAATCGCGGGTATTCATTCAAGAAAATAGTCGAGGGGGTTATCATTCGTCCAAATCTTGTCTTTCGTGAGATTTGATATTTACAAATTCATCAAATCCACACAAATTTCACGCAAATCCATACAAATCGATACAAATCTAGTGTAAAATCTGGATCAAAATCCAACAATCCACTCTAAATCCACCAAATTATAATCCAAATCCAAATCCACTAGATCCAACAAAATCAACCAAATCCACTCCGAATCCAACAAATGTACTTGAGTTCGGGATAAATATTAAAGAAAATAGTTGATGGCTCTTTTTTTTTACGGATTTACAAATCTCGTCTCCTATTTTATCGAATGATTACCTTCTCGAAAATAGTGGACGAGATTTGTAAATCCGTAAAATTTGATGTAGATTTGTTTGATCTGAAGTGGATTTGTTGGATTCGGAGTGGATTCGGTTGATTTGTAGTGAATTTGTTGGATTTGGTGGATTTAGAGTGGATTGGATGGATTTGTGGAGATTCGTAGATATCAAATTTCAGAAGGACGAGATTTGGACGAATGAATACCCCCTTGCTTTTATCTCTCACTTTTTTCATTATAGTGGTGTCTGCTCGTTTTCACAACTTCAACATTGGGTTTTAATCTTTAATTCTTCAATATTTTTCATCAAAGAATCTCTGAAAAATTATTTCAGGGTTTTAAATGATGTTTGATTCAGTGGATCAATAAAAAATGTGATGTCGTAAACTTTTTAATTAAGGTTGTTAAGTCCTTAACCACCTGTGCATGCACACTGATGTAAAGTACAAAAATTAAGGCAAATAAGAATAACAGAAAATTATGCTTTTTCTAGATTCTTGACTTTGGTTTAGCAAGGCACACAGATAGCCGAAATGACTGGATATGTTGCTACTAGATGGTACCGTGCTCCAGAGATAATGCTCAATTGGATGCATTACAACCAAACAGGTTTATATACGATTTAAATGCATTGAATGATTTCATCTAATGTAATTTTTCCCAATAATTTCAGTGGACATTTGGTCTGTTGGGTGCATCATGGCCGAACTTCTTACGTCGAAAACACTTTTCCCAGGAACTGATCGTATCCTTTAGACAACATTTCTATTTCTATTCCATTTTATTTTATTTTTACGCCAAGGCTATTTCCCCGAACGAATTTCAAATTCCAGTTCACCTTTCTCATGACCTAGCCTAACGCCTGTGGCGGGCTGACCTCACCTTACTAGGTAAAGTGGACTGGAAATAGAAATTATAGCTACTAGCCGTTCGGGAAATAGACAGTACGTTATTTTTATTTACTTTTTTTAAATTTTCATTTCTTTGCACTAACAATGCATACTTGTTATTTGCACATCCTGCATGTAAATCACTTTCCATCTCCTTCTAACTAAGATTGGCCAATTGCTGAGAAATTTAAATTGCTTGGTACGCCGCTGAGTGATGAATTTATCAACAACTTACTCTATTCTAGGAACAGCATGGCTTTTTATTATTGTTTTCTTTAGAACATTTTTTCCACTTTACATTTGAAACATTTTTCAAGATAAAAAAAAATTAAATTTCATAACACCAAATGACTAAAATCCATTTTTTTCCATTTTTGCTTGTGATCCCTTCCTTAATTCTACAGATATTGATCAATTGACTCGAATCATGAAAGTAACTGGTACCCCGACGGATGAGCTTTTAGCCAAATTGGCTAGTGACGAGGTATTAAAAGCAATAATAATTCGCTTGAATTTGTACCAGAATGAATTTTCTGTTTTCAACCTGCATTCTCTGCATATTGCTCTCGCTAGTCATATTTCAATTGTGTGGAAGAAAAAAACCTATTAGTTTTCTATTATTTTTCTCACATCAAACGATTTAAACAGACATAGATCAACTAACCCGAATTATGTTCTTATGTGGTATTCCTGATCAAGAGTTGCTGGCAAAAATCACTAGCGACGAGGTAAAGAGACCTTAATAGTCTACGATTAAGATAACACTGCGGTAGAGTCAAGTTGAGAGCAAGCAGATTAACTGATGCCTTGATATCTAATTTAATTGTCGATATTACTTTTGAAATGATGTTTTTGTTTTTTTATTTTAAATTAGGCTCGAAATTATATTCGGTCATTGCCGGTTATGAGTAAAAAAGATTTTAAACAAGTGTTCAGAGGTGCCACTCCCCACGGTAAGTGAATTCAACAGAAAATACCTGCTAAACCCCATTCACGGAATCTTGAGCTAAAATTTTTACTTCTACATTGGATAATTTCTGCTAATTGATATGTATAACACTCCAGTTGACATGGAAACAGAGTCTCATATTGGTCCTTAATTTCCACAACAGAGGGAGAGGGAAACGGATTATTATTAAAAAATTTAGCTCAAGATTACGGGAACAGGGTATAGGATCTGAATCGTGTTAATATCATGCAGTTTTGAACCAGGTTTTATGAGATCATTTAACAATGGTTTCATTGTTAAATTTCGACAAATGGGAGGCTGATTACACTGATAGTATACCACGTTGGTGTACTATCATCTTGACCATTGTTAAAATCGCTCTTTTGCTCTAACTTATTGTTTTAAAAATTATCATATCGATTGTTATACTTGTAGTAGTTCGCCATCTCATTTTCTGAGAAATAAGCTCACTCGTGCCCCACGTGGGCGAACTACTACAGCAACAATCGCCTTCTCTCTTGTGGTATTATAGCTGAAAATTTCTTGCTTCACACAATCTACTATTGGTCATTTTTAATAATACAAATTGAAACCGAAAAACTAATGTTTATAACTCCGAGGTACTGTATTACCATACTTGTGTTCACACTGGGTCTTACTTCAACTCGGAGTTGAAGTAAGACGCAACGCAAGGCAAGACAGTTGCGTTTAGCCAATCACATTTATCCACTTGGAGAATAGTGGCAGTCATCTTGAAAACGATAGATCGTTTCGGCTCAAAATGAGTGTTTAAAGGTGCATTTTCATTTGCGAGAGAATTTCTCGCGCCACAAAAAAAATCGCGCTACAAAAAAAATCGCGCCAACAATCGCACCGCTCTAAAAATCAAGCTCTAGCTTGAGCATTTTCATTAGAGCTAAAAGAGCCACTTCTCGCTTTCAAAAATTTTGTAAAAATCAGTTGACATTTCATGAAATATACATTAGTGTAAAATGTTTAGCATCAAATATTGCTGAATTTATTAT
>JH432102.1:128196-142359 GCA_000239455.1 Strigamia maritima
GTGGAGCCTGTTCAAATGCCAAAACTGTTGGTTCAGATTGACACATGGTGCGATTTTAGGCTCGATTTTGTGAGCAAAGCTAGACTTGACAGAAGCTCGCGAGAAACAGAATCACGCCAACAATCGCGCGCCTTTGCAAGTCTAGCTTGCATGAAAATGGACAAGCGAGCGATTTTTGTCGCGCGATTATTGAAAATTAGGCGAAAATTGTTAAGGTGCATTTTCATTTGCGAGAAATGCCATTTCTCGCAAATGAAAATGCACCTTAACAATTTTAAAGGTTGTTGTGACTCGGTTTACTATTCTAATATAATAATAAACCTGACTCCTTGGTTACAGTAAATAATAAACGAGACTAGGTTAGGGTTAACAGGATAACACAATGCTTTATTAAAGCTACAATAATTAAAGATCGGGTGAGTCCCGATCGAATACTTATAGAAAATGGTGGCGCTGAGTTCGTCGTCACGATTGGAAGCCGGTTCGATGTGGATTCGAAGCGGGCCTATTCCGTGGCTTGTTTTAGTTGTCTAGGGTTTTGGTGCATCCAAGTATCCACTTGGCCGATACAGGAGTTCAGGATACCAGTCCTGAGTCCGATAGTGCTTGATGGTGTCGTACATTGGAGGCGATCCATCGTGTACGCCAAGTACCAAAAAGGCATCCTTACACGGATTAGTCGACAGGATGTATTCGATCTCTCGAACACGACTAAAGGGACCAACTTCAGTTCTGATCTGTTGCAGGGTGGGTCGTGTGATGCGTTATTGCTAACGTGATGCCGAGGGACCAACTCGTATCTGAACACGTGGTTGCACGGGACAAAGGAAGTCCGTGTGAGTAGGCCTAACTTTCAGGTGACGGGAAGTTTCCGACTTTCCTTACCAGTAGGTCGATTTGTACATGTAACGGGATGGTTCCCGTTCTAAATGTACGTGAGATTCTATAGCATAAAACATCGAGCATCTATCCTCGGTCACTCCGTGTAAATGTGGTACTACGGCTTTGAGGAAACTGATGCGGTTGATGTTGTTGGTTACTAGTGGGGTTAAAATCTGAGCTCTCCAAGCAGTGCAGGGGCTTTTATAGTGTTGGGTCATGTGACAGGAAGAGGAAGGGATTATCTCTTCAACCCTCTTTCCAAGAGCTGCATCACATGAACAACTTCTTTGTTTATGTCTTCCCCTCTGGACATCACAAGACCAAAGCCATTGTTTATGTTTTCCCTCTCTGACAGTCACATGACCAAGAGGAGTGACCCTGGAGGGGTGAAGGCGGGAATATAAGGGGTGAACCCACATTCCAAACACAAAGTGTTTGTCAAAGTATTTTTAGTAATTATTTTCTTTAATCTAAAACTACTTTTATGCCTGATTTATTTTAGTAAATCCTATTTTGACAAATCAACAGTATCTTATTAATTTGCCAAGGAACCATAATTATTTTAGCCTTTTTATGTGACTCAGGGTCACAACACGGTGGAGACTTTATTAAACTACATCCCAACAATTCCATGAGAAATAAGCGTGAAAATAGGTAAGATTAGTGAAAAATGTATGGAAATTAGCGAACATGGTGGTCGTGGTAATCGCACCTAACGCGGCCAGAATGTTCGTCCCATGTTCGTCAAACTAGTTTGTCAGTATTTTTTACAATTTTTATCTCCATGTTTGAAACTCAGGTTTTATTAAAACAACCTGATTATTGCAACAAGTAACGTTTTAGTTCTGTTCACACACAAAATAGAGTGTGAAAAGACATTGGGGGTATTCAGAAACTGTCGCATAAGTATGCAAATGCGTAAGTGTGAAAATGTGATTTCACACATTCGCGCTGGAAGTCTCATAGTCCTCATGTTATGTTATTGTGACTCACTATGCGCACCTCTTGAGGTGTGAGTGGGAGTCGCCCATGTGAGTCACATACCATAACATGAGGCCTATGAAGCTTCCCGTGCGAAATGACATTTTCATACTTACGCATTTGCGTACTTATGCGACAGTTTCTGAATACCCCTAGTATTTTGCAATTGCGTCTTTTTTTCTTGCGCTACGTTACGTTGTCCCCAAGGTGAACACAAGTGAGAACCTACTTTTACGGTTCACACTATAGGAGTTAACAGTAACAGTAGCAAGAACATGATGCATTACGAGAGAGAAATAAAGCGTAAACAATTCAAAAAGCGCATATAAATTCAAAACAAAGATTCACAATGATTCCACAATTACTAAATTTACATGAACACGCTTTTCTGGAAAATGACGTCATTATTTATCAAGTGGAAAAGTGGAAACTAGAGAGAAAACTCCATTTTTTACTTTTCCACTTGAGAAATGATGACGTCATTTTCCAGAAAAGTGCGTTCATGTAAACTTAGTAATTGATTCACTCGAGTTTTAAGTTTAACAATGACCACCCTTTATTAATCTAAATTCTACAGTTATATACTAGTTCCACTAATCCCTTAATCACCACTGACCCGCCCCTTACGTCTATCTTTCAAACAAGTATTCTACAAAAGTAAAGGCGGAGAGCAATCAGTCTACTGTCGTGTAATCACATGTATTCCCACACAAAAGCATGATTTTTAGGAGACTAATATGCCCAAATATTTGAAATATGCTTATCATTAACAATATTGTACATACTAAACTCGATCTAACAATTCGTGCACCAAACTCCCATTGGTTAATGGCCTATGCATTGTACTGAAAGTATATATTGTGGTATCTTATTTTAATCCTCTAGTTGAGCTGAGTCGAAAAATCATTGCTGCGTAGTCCAAAAATGTGAATGCCATTGTTAACAAACGGAAACGCTTGCAAGGGCCAAGGAAGGTATGGACTCGGTTTTGTCTTGCTGCTTACTTGGTGGTGTTTTTACATTGGGTTTTTGTATTGTTGCGCACATTTTATGGCTACGAAACAATTATTTTTTTGACTCAGCTCGACTAGAGGATTAAAATAAAATACCACAATATATGCTTTCAGTACAATGCAAAAAAGTTCATTTTTTAGTTTTGTGCACGAATTGTTGAATAGAGTTTAACTGTTGTTATTTAAAATCAACTATAGCAATTGATTTGCTTGAAAAAATGTTGGAACTGGATGCAGAGAAGCGGATAACGGCAGAACAAGCCCTTGGTCATCCGTATCTTGCCAAGTATGCCGATCCAAATGACGAACCTATCTCCGAACCTTACGATCAAGATTTTGAGGCTAGGGAACTTCCAGTGCCAGAATGGAAACGTAAAAGCAATTTGTTGTTTTTTTTGTTTTTAATACAAGATACAGATGTTCATTGTTTTATAATTACTTTCAGGGTTGGTGTATGAGGAAATTTGCAATTTTGTGCCCAAACCATGTCAGGAAAACTTTTGAAAAGTTAGTACAGAAATCACCACTTTATTTTTTATTATTAATTAATTCAACATTCATATTATTTAAAATGTATAGAAAAATTGAATGTGTCAAAAACTTTTTATTTGGAAACCATAACGTAGATTTTAAAAGAAAAAAAGTATTTAAAGGTAAGGTAATGTTTTCAAGTATTTACTGTAACCTACTGGACCTGATTCACTAATAATTGTGAGTAGGACACAATATTCTAGCAATTTCTCAGAATGATTAGGCAATGAAAATTGAGAAATCTTGAGCAATATTTAGTGAATCAAGCAGTGCCGGATTTCTGCCTAAGCCTACAAGGCCCCGGCCTAGGGGCCCAGCCAGCCTAGGGGCCCCGGTGGTCGTATGATTCTATAAATTTTATAGAATAACGTAACTATAGTAACATAGACTACATGTATTACTGTGATGTATTATTCTGATGTTTATTAAAGTCATTAAAGTCGATTAAAAATTATATGTTCTGTACTAGTGCATTTAATTTGCTAAATTTCCAAAATGATGGGGGGCCCAACTGTCAAGTGCCTAGGGGGCCTGGGTCTCTAAGTCCGGGCCTGGAATCAAGTCCATTATGACTAAAATAACTTTTTTTTCGGCATGCCGTAAAATTCGAATTTGTGCCGTAAAACGTAATACTCACTTTATCCGCACGCCGGATAATTTGAATTATCCGGCACCCTGGTCAGACTCAGTTTTATCCGGCATGCCGCAAAAAGAGAGGAAATACGGTAATAATAATAATGGTGTATAGTAATTCTTTAGAACATGGGTACTCAATCATTTTTAATTTTTTTACCACTGAATAAAAACCTAAAGAGTTTACCTATTACCCACAGATTGAGAACTCTTGCTCTGGTACACTTAGTGACAGGATACCAACGTACACTTTGGATATTAGTACCGTAAAGTGAAGTCGTGCAGATTTGAGTTGCTGCTCAAAGTCCTATTTTTTTTGACATGTCGGAAAATTCGGAATATCCGACATCCAGCTCGACTTCACTTTATCCGACGCTGTCGGCCATTGCGGGGTAATACGACATTTTGAAATTTTAATCATAATTTTTGTTTTTAATCTGGAAAATAATTAACGTTGTTATTACATGTGATGACTTAGAGAGCCGGTGTTAGTGTTCCTGTACTGTATGTGTTTTGTTGCAAACCCGTTACCACAATTCATTCTAGGGAGAGTGAGGAGATTTGATATATTTTGAAATTCGACAAATGTGAATAATTTTCGTAATAACGTTACCTTACCTTTTATTGCCTGATAACATCAAATATCGTATAGTGTATACTGTATACTGTATACTGTAGTCAGTGTAGAGCCATAAATGACCTTACGGAAAGAAACAATATGATGAGTTCAATTTTTATCAGATATCACTAGTTTTTCTGCATAGTTTATACTGGCAGGCATGCGATTCAATCCATACCTACCAATGCCTTTGCCTTTCATTGCTTGATGCATTACACACAGAAAATAATGGACAATTGTGACATTTTTTTTTAGTTTGAGTTTTCTTAAAAACTGAAACTAATTTTAATTTGCAATTTATTTTTGCTATAGTTTTTTGGAGACTGAGTATTTGGTAGAACTTTAAGAATATTGTAAACACAATATAGAGTGAGTTAAATTTTGTTATTTTAAATCATTTAACTATTGAGATAAAGTGAACAATAGCTGATCAGCAATTTCTTTGTTATTGCTTATAATTTAGCTGCAGCTTTGTCACTGTATCATTTTTATTGTGTATTTTAAGAGGTTATTGAATAGTGAGATGAGATGCTACATCGGTGTTGTTTTCGATTTAAATTGGTTTAAATTGTAGCAATTTTTATGTTTTCTATGATTTTTTTTTTTTATTACAGACAAACAAATTCTAAACATGTAAAATGTAATTATTATATTGTTTTAGATATTTTAAAAGTTTTTAAAAATAAAAAAAATTCAGCAGCATATTTTATTGATTTTATTTTGATTTTTTGTTAGAAGCCACACTAGGCGGGTTCAAAAATTCATTTAAAAGTTACACTCGTTTAAATTTTAATTTGCACGTTGTTTACACGAATTAATTCGTGCAAACGTCGTTCAACCGTATTAAACGGAAACGGCCGAATTTCGTCGTGCAAATGCACGTGTAACGGAATTTGACGTTTAAAGAGATCTATTTGCCGCCATCTTGAATCTTCGCTTCAAATGTAAGTAGTAACAACGTGATTCTCAGAATTGTTACTATCTAATATTACTTTTGTTGTAAAAGGAAAGCAGCAAGAATGATGTGATTGCTAAGAAAAATCTGCTTCCTTGCTCAAGTACAGCTTGTTTATTTATTACGGCAGCCATGTTTGTGTGAATTATGTGTAAATTCCAGTGTAAATGCATATGCAACATTTTAACTCGAAAAGTCAGTCATGCAACTTGACATTTACACTATCAGTTGCACTGGTCGTTCGGTGCAAAATTATTTTCGAACCTGCCTACTGATTGAGCGAGTGGCCAGTTTTAATGTGGTGGGAAATTGTCCACTTCTTTTTAAGAACAGCGAGAATAACAGTCAACCATTTTTGAAGCATTCTAAAAATGTCCCTTGTTGTTAACGTTTGTTTAATTCGGTGGATATATGTCAACATGTTTTCGTAGATCTTGCTATATAGTGAAATCTTGTGTGGCATTAGTTTTTTTTAAAAAAAAAAATTAAATTTCACAAATTCTGTGTATTTTGAATAAAAATAAAAATTACATAAATTTTTATTTTCTTTTTTGCTTTATTTTCTTTATTTCTTTGATTTTTATTTAAATAAACAGTTAACTAAACATTTATTTTATTCGTTATTTGTTGTATATAATTACAAGTGGATTTTATTTTATTTTATTATTCGTAATAAATTTCAAATTCATATATATATTCATATATTCATATATTCTTCAAGTTGCACATGAAATTCTATAATTTACAAAAATGAATAAAATACAATTTGGCAGAAATGGATTTAATACTGTTTAGTTGCAGGGCTGTTTTTGGTTTTGATTTTATTGCTAAGTTAATGCCATTGCCAAGCACAATCGATTGTCGTGATAAACAAAGTACAATTTGAAACAATTATTCACACATAATATGGGTACGGGGCACAAAATGTCTATAAAAAAACCACAAATTAGTTGAAGAAATAAACAAATGATGTAGGAAAAAGAGAGTATTTTATTTTTTTGTGATCCCATACTCACAAGTCAGTATTATTTGAAGCATTCCACATTCAATATTAAAATATTAAAAATCTAAAATAATTGAAAAATAAATAATTAAATAATTTAAATTTCCTTTTAATTTTTTATTAACAAATTGTACATTTAATTTGTTAAAATTTTACTAGTAGTTCCATTCTGATGCTTGGTACCAGAACGTGTATACAACAATCAATCTTAAGTTAGCAATGCTTAGACATGCTATAGTTTTCTGACTACATGCAGCACATTGTAAAGAAATCATACATAAAATACATGCAATACCATATTGGGAATTTTGCAGGCATTAACTGACCAGCTAGTGCCTGCTTAATACCCCAAAATGATAAAAATTAACAATTTTTTTTTTGTTATTTATGCAAAAATAATTAAATAATTGAAATAACTATTGTATAATTGAAAAAAATTCTATTGTAACAATTTTTCAAACAAAATATGTATTTTTATTTTGTTAAAAAATTTTGTACAGTAATTATTAGGTCTTGAAATGACCCAATATGGTATTGCAGGCTAACTGGGTAAAATAAACATAAATAAAGGTATCTTTATTTACATATTCAAATTTTATCCTATAAAAAAATATCGTCAAGTGACGAGAGAAAAAAAAGCTGGAAATTATATTCAAAAAACCACAACATTCATTCTCTACAACATCAACATATTCTTTTTTTAAACATAACATAGGAAGATTAGTGATATTGAAATCACAAATGTATGCAACCAGTGCATTTAATGTAACAAAAATAAAATTTACAAGACAATTTGATCCTACAAATTATAAATCATAATAAATTATAATAAATTATAAATTATAAAAATAATAATAGAGCAGACTGCAGCTTAGATTTGCGATACATTTGCAACCTTGAGATTAGAAAGTGAAATGGGACAGAGAAAGAAGCGAAAGAGATAATACTGTTAATACACCATCTTTCGTTCGCAGATGGCATTCAATGAGCCGTTGTCGTTGTTTCTTCGTCTATGTCCAGTCCCCCTTCACTAGGAGCGTCGCCTCCAAAACTGCTTTCTGACATGTTGCTTTTCATCCTCGAATAATATTTCACATGATGCGTTACTAAACCAGAATCCTCTTCTTCCGAACTTCGCTTAGGAATGAAACTGGAGATCAAACCCATCATGCCTGGAGTGGCTGAAATAATTCAAGTAATTCACCAATACAGCAAATTATCGATAATTTTAGAATCACTTGTGATATTATTATTATTATTATTATTATTATTATTATTATTATTATTATTATTATTATTACGCCAAGGCTATTTCCCGAACGAATTTCAAATTCCAGTTCCCTTTCCCATGACCTAGCCTAACGCCTGCGCCGGGCTGACCTCACCTTACTAGGTAAAGTGGACTGGAAATAGAAATTGTAGCTACGAGCCATTCGGGGAAATAGACAGTACGTTATTATTATTATTATTATTATTATTATTATTATTATTATTATTATTGCAATGTTTAAATTGTATTTTAAATTTTTTTTACCTGTTCTTCGAATAATACTATTGCCAAGTAACCATATTGCAGCATAAACTATCAAGGAAAGGATGGTGACAACCAAACCGGTGATTAAAAGCCCAATAGGACCTATAGGCATTTCGAATAACTGAAATAGAAAATTGAAAAATCACATATTATGTGTATAATATTTAGCAATTCTATTTCTTACATGGCCAACTAGAACTGGAAACATCATTTCTCCTGTAGCAGCTCCAACAATGATGCAACTGGCTAAAACAGCTATATAACAAGTAAAAAAAAATCGATTAAACTACTCATATTTCGACAACAACATGTATTGAAATTTACATGAAACACTTATGTATTTTTCGGTCAAAGAAATCGACGTTGGGTAAACACTACTCAAAAATATACCAAAGATGAATGTGCCTATGTAAATGGCCGCGTGATGATGTGGAAAACACAACATGAAGACGAAAGAAAAAATACAGCCACACTGTAAATCAAAATCAAATATTGAAAAAAATATTGATGAATGCTAAGAAAAAAATTTTTTTTTTCCCTAAGTGGATGAGTGAATTAGGAAGGTGAGTGACTTACTATGTTACATACAAGCATAAACTCGGGTGATAATTTAGTTGATAAGGCGATGGAAATGAGTCGACCAAAAGCAAATGTCCCCTGCGGACGACAAACTCATTAGTCTCATTCAAACTGAAAGCTTTGCTAAGTGAAATTAAGTTAACAAAAGCACTTTGACAAAGTGGGCAGAAAGAAATTAAGTGAATATCTACATGAAATTCAGATTAAAACCACTTTTTCTGGTTATAAAGATGAAACTCACCCAAAAAAAAGCGTTGAGGTAGGCGGAAGATGTTGAATTAAAATTTTCAACATTTTTTGTGGCGTAGGGAAATACATAACCACCATATGCTGCCTTTAAAACAAATCAAATGTTTTTTTTCTTGTATTTTTTAAATAATAATAATAATAATAATAATAATAATAATAATAATAATAATAATAATAATTTACCTGCAAGCCATCGTACAAGAAAAGCAGTACTGCAGTGAGTAGTGTAAGTACTAGGGCTTGGGTTTTAGTAGCTGGAGGATGGTCATCAACAACATCAGCTAGTGATCCATTAATATCAGATTTTAAGCCTGAAATTTGTTTTGATGCTTTAAAATTAAAATTTCGATTTTAAAATTTTCTTTTATTACCAATACCATTATCCATGACTTCGTATTCTTCCCTTTGTTTAGTTTCTGTATCTTCTTTAATAAACACTTTTCTGATGGTCATGGTGAACACCACAATTATAATTGGGATCTACTTATAAAATTTCATTAAATTGGAAGAAAATTTTTATTTTTTAAAAAACCTGAAGCAATGACATGATCCAGAAGACATAACTAATTCGACTTTCTTTCATTTCATTTTGTTCCAATTGTTCCCTCGTAGTTTCGTTGCAACTTTTACCAATCAGAAACGGCTCGGCAATCAAAGGACTAACAAAAGCTCCTAAACCGTAAAAGAAGTGCAACGCCTAAGAAAATCAAACATAGAAATTAGATTAACCACTAATTTATCAGGTGTGGCCGCGGAACCACGTGTAATATAAAATTTATTGATTTATACAGTGATAAAACTTGCAGTGCAATCAATATTTTGATTATATTTACAATACCAAAATCATTTTACTCGACAGATGTTTATTGTGTAATTTTATATTGCATTGCACAGCAACACTTGATTTTCCAAAGAGCACCACTTGAAAATATTTTCAATTTCAATTTTCAAGTCGATTTTAAATAAAGGTATATTCCATCATCCTGGAAAAAAAACCATTATACCACACTCTTCCAAAAAAAAAATTGATTTTATGTTCTAAAGGTTTTTTTTTTTTTTTTTTTTTTTTTTTTAAAAAAAGTAAAGAAAAAAAATCGTTTTTGAAATTCGTGCATAGAATAATTTCGTTTTCATAACATATTCTGCATATTTGAATATATGTGTTTGACTCTTTGCCAACAGGTTAGAAGTTCATAGCAACTCCTTTTTATGCACGCAGAAAGTGTTCTTGGCACACCTAATTTATGAAACCAGATTGCCTATTTTGAATTTTAGATTTCACTAAATCCACTGGAGAGAAAGCACTATGCATAAACTATAAATCACACACATGAAACTAAATTTCATATACACGACATTTTAACTTAAAAGTCAAACCTACACACTTAAAAACTCATTTTTGACACATCATAAATCCCTTAACCTATGAGCAAATAGACAGTTTGCGACATGGTTTGCGATTTCTCGCACGAGATTTTTATTATTACGAGACTTGTATTATTACGAGATCTTATTTAAAATCTCGTGATTTCATTTTTCGTTCCAACACTCTCGGACGAGATTTTTGAAAAATCTCGTCTCAAATTGTCGTGTATACGACTTCACTTGCGCATGCGCGCTGCCTACAATCGCAACAATTGTCGTGAAATTCTGCCGCCATTTTCCCTCCGCTTCGGCTGTAATTTTGGCAAAGTTGTGTCGATTACATTATCTCAGGTTAGTTTTTTAATCAGTCAAACACCTTGCACAAACCACAAGCCCAATAACTTAGGCTTAATTTGTGTAAGGTGTCTTGTTTTTCTAAAAATTGCTGCTGCCGATTTAAATGTCGTATGTAACATGTTTCGTGACAAACCGCAAACATGATACGACATTTTATTAACGAAATTTAAAAAAACGAGATTTTTTTGAAAATTTTGTTTTTTTAGATCTCGTTTTCGGTCTCGTACGAGAAATCGCAAACTGTCTAATAATAATTATACAATTATTAGTGAGTTTTGGGATGGTGACCCAATGTCCAGTCTACCAGACGTTCTATTGCTTTAATTATTAATTATTATTATCAACTGTCACTGTTGTTTCTCAAATGTCAAGAGTACTGCCTTCTGGTAACTACTCTGGAAATGAGGTATTGCAGAGCAGCAGAACCAAAAATGAATAGGGAGGTTAAGTTAGGTTTAATCACAATTGCAGTCGTCGATGTTCAAATTGGAGTTATTCCAGTTGGAAAAATTACATTTGGTTCATTGCCATATTGAGCTTTTAATTTGCTAATTCCATTACTTTGTGACAAAACATATAATCTGCAGATTACAATATTAAAAAAAAAAAAACCCTTCAAAATAATCCCTCCATTTGGAATTTTAAAAAATAATTTTTTGCATTTGCTGAAGATAGAATTCCAGGGGTTTAACCTATTCCGCGGATCCCTAATCTGCGGCTCCCTAATCGGCGGAAAAAATTTAAATGTAAATTATTCCTAATCCGCGCGGTCCCCAATCCGTGGATTGGAATTTAATTTAAATTATTAAATTATTTCAATATATATTTAAATTTTAAAATTTTTAGGTTGATCCCTAATCCGCGGAAATGTAGTACTCCAAAAATGCACTACACAAAAAATATTTTTTCTTTTGGAGCTTTTGTTACCTAAATTTTATACTTATATTTTTTAAAATTTTTTATTACAATTAGTTGAACATCTTTTTGATGTGCTTTGCTTAAGTTAAGTTGTAAAACATGTGTTCAAACGCTTTTAATACGTTTGCACGTATTAAATACATTAAAATCGCGTTTTACAACTTAAAAAGTTGCGCACATGCAACGCAAATTTACGGCAAAACGATTTAAGCGCCGCCCTCGAATTACGGCCGCAACCCTCGGCCGCAATTTGTAATAAAGGCCGCGGCCCTTAATCGACAAAATACGGTATATACACAAACATACCATAACGTCGTGTGTGCGGAATAGGCACCGAGGATTAGGGATCCGCGGATTAGGGCTTATATGGAAACACGTATTTCTTTTTCTAATTTAATTTAATTTAATTTAAAATTAATTCATTTGCGGATTAGGGATATTATTTTATTTCATTTTTATTAAATTAAATTATTTTCCGCGGATTAGGGACAAAAAAATTATTTTTTTTGATTTCGCGGATTAGGGGATCCGCGGAATAGGTTAGACCCGGAATTGCAATAGTTAAAAGTTATAAGTTTACTTACTTAATTTAGCAGTAGTTTTTCGTTGTGGGTCTCCATCCGGGGACCTTTTATGTATCTTTTAGACAAAAGATAAATTTGAAGAAGGTCTTCGGAGTCCGGATGAATCAAAAAACTCTTGCTAAATAAGTAAACTACATCTTTAACTGCGTACATTCTTAATTTATCTCCTGTTTTCAGCTTTCCTGCTTGTTATCAATTTTTTTTTTTTTTTACATTTTACATCTTTCACAAGCAAACAAGTTTTAACCTTCAAACCATTGCGAATTTCAATTTACTATAAATATTTCATCTTACCTGTAGAAAGG
The DNA here is from genome assembly GCA_000239455.1 of Strigamia maritima. Lineage (NCBI taxonomy): Eukaryota > Metazoa > Arthropoda > Chilopoda > Geophilomorpha > Linotaeniidae > Strigamia > Strigamia maritima. The sequence continues at coordinate 140,705 of JH432102.1, forward strand.
GCGACACGTCTTTGCCATACAATGTGATCATGCACACATTTGCCAGTGTGTCAATAACTCCCATAAAATAACCCATGATAGCAAGAACCAGAGCCAAAAGAATTACGGTGTAACATAACGGAATCACAGCTAAAGTTACCGCTAATACGATAATAGAGACGAAAAGTATTAAATTCGAATCGAACCTGAAATTTTAAAAAAATATATATATACATATATTTATTCAATAATTTTCATTTTCTATGTTTTCTCCTCTATTAAGTAAAGAAGTCAATATGGAAGGAATGCTGGGACCTGTCAATAGCACATTCCATTGTGTAAAGGAAGTTAATTATCGTCATAAAATCAAATAAAATGCTCATCGCACAAAAGCATAGATTGAATTTTTTTTTTTTAAAAAAAAAAAAAATCCATGCTCGAAGAGGACTCGAACCAAGGGTCCAATCTGAGGAACATCAGACGCACATGCTTTTTATTTATTTTTTTTTTTTTTATTTTCAAAGAAAAAAATCCAAATCTTGTGTCAGCCATTTTGTGCTATGCAGGGAAATGTCAACATGGGCCGAATTTTATCTAAATTTTTTTTTTTTTTTTTTTTTTTTTAATATTTATTTAATCAATAAAAATAAAACAATTTTTTTTTTCTTTTTCTTATTGTATAATAGACTAAAATGGCAAACGGTTATTTTAGGTTTCCGCATCTTATACGCTTTATCATTATCACGGTTGCCAAGATACGGCGTCGTGATTTTGTACAGAACATTTTTAATTCGACACACAATCTGTTTTCATATATGACAGCAGTTTTTTCATCAATTTGACAACTTTTTCTTTATAAATAAAAGAATAAAATTAAAATTCTTATTGAACGGTTAAAAAAGAATTTAGAAACAGTCGATTGTATTGATTGGATGAGTCCAGTGTTTAAAGGGGCGAAATCCAAGAATAACATTATATACTGGGAAGTGGAAGAAAACATGGAATTTGAGTGAAACGGTGCGATCCATGCAGTGGAATTATTTTCAGCGATGAATAATTGAGTTCGTACAGAAATAAAAATGTACAAAATAGAGTAAAGAATGTTAAATAAAAATTACCTTTTGGCTATAATTGCTCCAGTTGCTGAGCCCACCAAAATAAAAAGGGTTTGGACAAAGAAAACCCAACTCATGGTAGTAAAAGAGGAACCAGTTTTACATCCCAAGTCAATCTGTGTGGGTCCCAAGAATGCCACACACATTCCGAAACTCCAGAATACGCAACAATAGGCAATTGTGGCATGTTTTTTCTTCCAAAACAGTGATGAGAAATGCTCTCCCGGTGGAGTTGCAGAACCCTCCTCGGACATTTGTTTCTTTCGATTATCTGTAAATTTCCTTCTTTTTTTTTATCCTTCTGTCATTTCGTTTGTGTTGTGTTGATGGATTTTCGTTTGGAGAGTCAGACTGGATTGTGCGAGGAAAGGCCGAATGTCGAATTGAAACGCGACTAGCGAGCGTCGATTGCAGGCAGACTGAGAAGAGTTCATTTGATCAAAGGTTTGAATGTGTGTAGGGTGAAAATTTTCTTGCTTTTTTCAATCTGCCCGTAAGAAAATATTTCATTTTTTTTTTATGATTAACATCATATTTAGAATATTTGCTTTTTTATTTTTT
>JH432102.1:151587-162780 GCA_000239455.1 Strigamia maritima
AAAAAATAATAAAATAAAATACCTGACTAGGATTATTCATTTCCATTAAAAAAAAACAAACAAAAAAAAAAAAAACAAATCAATCCTCGCTTTAACGTATTGACAAATGCACAATGCGATAATTTGGGTTCGTTTGATCATTAACTCACTAACCTTTCTCTTTCTTTCTTCATTAATACTGTCTTTTGAGCTTCACTCTCATTAAATCACATCTGGTCCCGTGATTTACTGATAAAAATCTCAAATTCAATATTATTTACATGGCGAAGCTGGTTTTTAAGAAAATATCATGTCCAATTCTCGAATTCGACACCAGAGTCCGGCGACGCGTGTGGTATTTGCGCGTCGCCATTACGACTGTGACAAGTGCAGAAGGGCGAAAAAGTGTTGGAAACGGGCGAGGAAAACGCCGAGGACGAGCACGAATTCACGATCGATGAATGAGCGGGACTGGAGCTGAGTTGGTGCTCAAAGTCGAGTAGTTGGCCCATAAAATTAAAATTAGGTGAAATGTTGGCTTTTCGCTGCTTCACGAAATCGTAGGCGTCATTCAGCGATAAGTTCTGCGAATGCATTAAGTATGCTACTGTGATGGTCACGGAACGACTGATACCGGCCAGGCAATGCACTAACACACCCAATTGTTGGCGCCGAGCTTCGTCTGAAAAATAAAAAAAAACAACATTGAAACGTGATTAAAACACAATTATTCAAGTCGAAAAGACGAAAAGAACCAATTCCGAAGATTAGAATAATCATTGTAGCCATCGGAAATGATTCTGCCAACTGCCACTAGTGTGGCTATGACCAGGTTTAGTTGTTTAGTTGGGTGTGGTTTAGCAAATTGAATGAAATGAAAACACACGTTTTATCGTTTCATTTAATCTGCATTATTTATACTGAATTTTTTGGTTGCGCGGATTTCTAGGTTGGGAACATAAACTGCACGGATTTGAGGGATTTCTGTGTGATTTTATGGGTTTCGGTACCCCTTGAGATATTATTCAGAACAATTAAATAAAAAAAAGTAAAAATTGATCATATATTACCGCTTTTGACAAGTAGACAACTCATCATTTTTCCGGCATGCCGTAAAATTCGAATCAGTAATACTCACTTTATCCAGCATGCCATTGTTTTTGAAAGAATACGGTAATATATGATTAAAAAATTTTTTTTTTTTTTTTTTTTTTTTTTTTTTTTATTTAAATTTATTCTATTTAAATCCCCATTAAATATTCCTTTTAAACTCGTTTAAATCAGATAAATAATTTGAACGATGAATGCACCTACACTCTTCCCACAAAATAAAAATTAATAATTAAATAAATAAAAAAAAAAATATTTAAAAAAATAATATAAACTATTAATAATGGGCTGACGCCACCATGTCTGCAAACCACACCATTCATGATTTCATCCTCAAACTATTTTAATTACTTTTAATATTGGTTTAGAAACATTTTTTTTTCTTTTCTTTTTTTTTTTTAGTTTTAAAAAAAATAACAAATGGAAAGTGTCATTCATTCATATCACTTTACTTCACCCATCATCCATTAGTTGTACCCACACCCCAAAACCCGTCCCAGTTTATCATAGAACAAAGAAAATAAAGATACCCCCCCTGCCACCTTCCTTTTAAACTTCCTTTCCTTTCTTCCCTTCCTTCCCTCCCCTAGCAGCCCAACCTTTTTTAATGCCACACCTGTAGCATGGCATTTCCGGTCAAATCGGGTATGAGGGCTCAAATCACACTTCCTGCCCCACAATCTGCACATGCAAAAAGCCAATAAAATTTGAAATTCGAGAATTTTTTTAGAAAATATATTTTTTAATAATTTAAAAAAAAAAAAAAAAAAAAAAAATAAAAAAAAATAATACCCACCAATGAATGCAATAGCGTCCGGGAAGAAGGTGGCTAGATTTTGAGAAAGATGATCACTGATCGGTATTTTCAGGTATTTAATGGATGGATCTTGTTCGAAAGTGTTTGGTAAATTAGCTGTGACGTTCAGGATGTACTTGATGTGATATTTCTCGAGTGCCGCTTGGTCTGATGAGTTTTTCGCGTTGCCAAGGAATAAGTGTGGGAGAATCTCAACCGGAAACGAGGGATCGTCGAAGGGTGTCGTGCCGAAACTCGAATCACATCCGTAGGGATCGTCTTCCGACTCGGAATCGGAGCACGATGAAATGTGCAGGTTCTGCAGGCCCAACACGGGCGTGTCGCCGCCTTCGACTCGACACCATTCGGGGTAAAGGGTGTGGAACGTTTTAAAACCGCCTTAAAAAAAGAAAATAAAAAATAAAATAAATAAATAAGAAATTGAAACTTGTCGATAACAGATAACAAATCACAGCTCGAGACGAATTAAGAAAATTCGAAAAATAAAAAAAAAAAAAAAAACTTGTCTCGCTATCAACTTTGACTCCTTTTTCCTTGATCTCAATATCATTTTAAATCAATGATAAAAATATCGAAAATAAACACTGATCGCGAATGAGCAAAACTAATTAACATAATTCTAACAAAAAACAACTTGGATGTCGGGTCCGGTTTCTGTTTCGGCTTAGACTGGGCCTGGGCCATCTATCTCCGCCCAATTTGGCGCCATGTTGTCGCCCTCTATTCACAACATTCAGGTTTATATATCCAAGATTCCTTAATACAGTCTACTTCCATTAAATAAATAATTATTAAAGTTTTTTTTTTTTACCTTCTAGGAAGACGACACGGCACCCGTCTTGAAGTAGACGTCGTAAAAGTGTTTGTAAAATGATTGATTCATCGCCCCTTTCGTCGCAAAGGACGATTGTATGAGTTTTACAGGTTTTGCTGAACCTTTCTCGGCCTTCGTTGCTTTTGATGGTGGCCGTGAAGTTGAGTTTGCCGTTCGCCAAGCGCCGCAGCATGAGCGACGGCAGTGACACGTTGATTGAACCACGGATGTGGGCTTGTTGGAACTCGCTCGTCGCTCGGCAGTCGAGTAACAAGATTTCGTTGCGAGTGCTGCTCAATTGCTCGCACAACCATGAAACAGGTTTCGATACATCCATCATCATCATGCTCACATAATCTTTCGAAGGCATCATCAAATTCAAACGTCTTACAGTCTTCTAGTTAGGACGGAAACTTGTCAATTGAGTAAAATAAAAAATCATTACTTTCGCTCCATTTCTCTCTTCTCTCTCCTCGTCTCAACACGATATGAAACAACTCGCTTAGCTCGCACTCTTCTCATTGCAAACCCATGTGACGCCAGCAGCCAATCGCGGACGAACTCCAAACTATGATGTAATGGCCTTGATGACTACCGTAGGAAGGAACAACGCGATTGTGTATTTGTTGCGATTTGTCAGTTTTTAATTGTTGTTTGTTTCTTTTTTTTTTTTTTTTTTTTTAAATAAAAATATAAAATAACACTTTATAAAATTGTTTTGTTTTAGTGAATTTCGAATAAATCCTATGATGAAAATGTACGCTACTTATTGCTAGGCCGTGATCATGGAATCGAGTTCAGTTGCTAAGCAACGGCCAGTCAAGGATTTAGTGAAGAATTAATAAGCTCGACTTTTAGGTTGAGATTATTGCTAGAACCCTAGTTAGAAATAGAAACAGGAGGAAACGACGGTAATTTTTATTCAGCAAAAACAATGCGGCCAACTCATGTGTGTCGTTCTCTCAAATGTTGGATAACTCAAACGGAAGTGAGAGGAAATGCATCCGGTGGAACATAACCTCATTAAAGAGGGAAAAAGTCTTTAATAAAAAAAAATAAAATAATTTACATTAATTTTTTATTTTTCGTATCATGATATATTATTATTATTATTCTGTAATTAAAATCAAGATAAAAAACAGAAAATAAATAAACACCGTAATCTTTCATTTTCATTTACATATTATTTTTATTTTATTATTTTATTTTTTTATTTTTTAAGATAAAAAAATATCGAAAATTTTCCATTATATCAAAGTACTTTATGTGGTAAAAAAAAAAATTACATTACTACAACGTATTAAGTACGATTAATCACTCGAAACATTCTTGTAGACTAATTCTGAACGTCATCTATTAAATCGAACCGGTTTTCAAGAATAGTCATCCGGTTTTCTAACGTAGACATCGCCTGAAATCAAAATATTCACGATAAAATAAAAAATTCAATTATTTTATTTTTTTGATTAAATTTCCAGTTGCAGACCTGTGCGAGCAAATCCAGTTTTTTAAATGTAAACTCAAATACATTTCTCACTTCCGGTGGCAATTTTTTCGTATAATTTCGGCGCCTAAAATGTAAAAAAAAAAAAAAAGAAGTTAATAAGATAAAAATGTGATCGAATTTCGTGTAAATAAACCTCAATTCCATTCGAACTTGATTTATTCTCCAAGTTAAGATGTTGCAGAGATGGCATCTACAAATAAACAGCATGGATCAATATTTTAACACAATTAATTCCAGCTTGCATTTCCTGCCTGCTTTTTATCATTTATTTACTCAGTTACTAATAATACCTACTTCATGTGCGCCAGGCTCTTCGTGATGAATTTCAGACACAACTTCACACTTGGATGAAGTTCCTGACACCTTCAGTGGCTTTAAGTTCGTTTTCCATACCAATACCTTTAAAATCAAACAAAAAAGTCATTTAATCAATTCAAAAGAAAAAGAGAGAAAAAAATTTCGACAATTGGAAATTGATAATATTTTGCATCTTACGTTCACAAATGACGTCATTCGTGAAGAAGAAAAAAATAAATAAAAATCGTTTTATTTTTTTTTTTTTTTTTTTTTTTAATATATAATTTGAGATTGTTACACGTGCGATATATTTAGTCTATAAAATGCGGTTTAGACTGCACGTGGATGAAGAATTTATGTGATATTTAAAACGTTAATTAAGTGAAATAGAAATAGAAATGTTAATAGGTATGCACACCAATGAAGTATAATTAAAGTTAATCTTTAATAAACTATGTAAGAGTATTATTACAGAGTATTATGCATGCATAAATCGTGAGTTTACGTGATTTTGACTTGTCAGAGTTGAAATTAAATGTTTCACACTTATGAATAATGAATTCTTACTGCTTTGACATTGCCCATGTGGGATTGGGCCTTAAAGAGTTTAGGACATGACAGTTTTTATTGGTTCATTGAATCAAAATCGTTGAAAACTCTGAAATAATTTTTCAGAGATTTTTTGAAAAATATTTTCGGGTTTAAACCCAATGCTGAAGTTGTGAAAACGAGCAGACGACAATATGAAAAAGTGATCGATAAAAGCGAGACCAAATCGAGAATTTGCGCGATTGTTACCAGTCCCATTCATTTAACATGGGGAATACTAGCTGCGACGTCAGAAACAGCAGCCTGCCAGCAGTTGCCAACAATGTCTCTCGCCAAGCTCAAATAAACTGTTCGAGAAACAAAATAATTTTTTTTTAAAGGTGTTCTGATAACTTTAAAGAATAAATAAAAATCATTTAGGCCATTTTAAGAAATGGCAAACATTATTCAGTCATAATATTTTTGATGGCGTCAACCCTTTAAATCACATCATAACTTCTCATACATTTATCTTACACAGAAATTCTAATGATGTTTAGGATTTTAAAGAACTACCGTATTTTGTCGATTAAGGACCGCCCTCGAATAACGGCCGCGGCAGTTATTTGAAGTGTTTACGGTTTAATTAAATCGTTTTGTCGTAAATTGAGTTGCATGTACGCAACTTATTAAGTTGTAAAACATGTGTTCAAACGCTTTTAATACGTTTTTAATACGTTTGCACGTATTAAATAAATTTAATCGCCGCCCTCGAATTACGGCCGCAATTTGTAATAAAGGCCGCGGCCCTTAATCGACAAAATACGGTACACTAAACAAATTTCTGCTAAGATATCTAAAGATTTGATATCTTTACCTGACAGCACCTTTCTCAATTCTGCCAATCACAAATACGCAAAGTAGAATAACGAGTAAACTAAAGTCCGACCAACTATTAACATTACAATTCAATTATTGAAGGATTTCTGCGAAGACAACATTCTGTGCAAAATTACCGTATTCCCTCGAAAAGAACGGCATGCCGGATAATGGCGAGTCAGACCAGGGTGCCGGATAATTCGAATTTTCCGGCATTTTGGCCATTTGATTTTTTATTGACCAGTTGTCTACTTGTCAAAAACTGGTCAGACTCGTAATTCCCGGGATGTCGTTGTTTCCGAGGGAATACGGTAAGAATTCTTGAAATTATTGCCATCCTCCCAACTGTCACTATGTAATGGTTAGTTCACATTGGTGTTCACACCACTCTGTAACGTAGCGCAAGAAGGGTTTAAAATCACAGATCCTATTGTACTTCAAAATTGATTTTAAAATAGGAAGTAACGTAACTTAAGAAATTGCGGCAACCAATGAGAAGACAGCTGCTTCTTGCATAAAAAACTAGATGTAAGTAGTTTACATTTTTACTGTCTACAAATTGTGTGAACAAAACCATACGTTACTTTCCTTAAGTTACGTTAAATTTTCATAAGTTACATTACGTTATGGTTCAATGTAAACTGACCATCACATACCCACAAAATGTGAAAATACTCCAGTTGATACATAAAAGCTATGAAATTTGTTGAGGATTATGATAAATTACTATGACTTTAGTAAACAATAAGATGATCACCCAGGTAACACCAAATGTTGCTGCAATGTTCCAAATGATACTTCTTCTAACATTGCTGCACTGTTGGCAACAGTGCAGCAATGTTAGAAGAAGTATCATTTGGAACATTGCATGCAACATTAGTGTTACCTGGGTCAGTAATTAAACGACTACTGTATTACCCGCAATGGCCGACAGTGTGGGATAAAGGGGTCGAGCAGAGCGTCAGATATTCCGAATTTTCCGACAGTGTCAGAAAAAGTAAACAAAAAAACACAAAAGATTTTCACTTTTTCCGACATGTCGGAAAAAGTGAGACTTGAGCAGCAACTAAAATCTGCTCGACCTCACTTTATCTGACTTGTCGGCCATTGCAGGGTAATACGGTACGTATACCCCGTTCACGGAATCTTGAGATAATTATTTTTTACTTCTACATTGGATAATTTCTGCTAACTGATCTGTATACAACTCTCCAGTTGTCATGGAAAGCAAAGTCTCATATTGGTCCTTGATTTCCATGACACAGAGGGATTATTAAACAGTAAAAAATTTCAGCTCAAGATTCCGGGAACGGGGTACTGTATATCAGTCATTTCATGACAGACCCATCCCAACATGTTTCATATCACAGTGATTTATTTATAAACTTTTATGTTTGTAAGATACCTACTTTAATCACATGCAAACATAATTTACAAAAAAAAATTATAAAAAAAATAAATAAAAATAAAATTAAAATATTAAAATCGTATGCAAATCTAAATCTAAAACAGAATTTTTAATCAACATAAGACGACGCAATATTTAATCGACCAGATAGTCATCACTTTTGTGGACCAAATGAATGCAGTCATGCCAACCAGATGCAGATGACTTTCCATGAATTGCTATTAAGTATTATCCCATTAATGCCATAAACATTGAAAAGTTCAATTTAGAAAATTAATATAAACAACACACAAATAGACAATCTTAATAAGTTTAAGGTGGTGTTTGCGTGGCGTAATACCAAACTGGCTTCAGTTTTGACCCAAAAATATTTTTTTTATTTTTTTTATTTTTATTTTTTTTTTTTTCTTGAAAATTTCCCCGAAAATTCATTAATTTTTTTTGTCAACATCATAACAAAAAAAAACAATTATAAAAATCACTAAAAATGAAAATGCTAAAATTATACTGTCAACGGTTAAAATAGAGTAAAAATAAAGGCCCTCTTAAACAAAAATCAAATCGCAGCAAGTGAATTAATCGAATTCATTATTGATTACCCACATGCCACATCGGCTATTTTTATCCCTGCCGAGGTGTTTTTTTTTTTTTTTCTCAAAAACAATTAAAGAGATAAAATAAAATAAATAAATGAAACATCACATCACTATGAAAATAAAACACGTTTTAACATGTTTTCAATTTCCACGTATGTCGTATTCACATGCGTGACATGCGTCATCGTCTCCAATTCCACTTGACAAAAATCAATATTTAGAAGAAATCGAAAAACTGAAATATTTATTTACTTATTTATTTATTTATTTATTTATTTATTTATTTCTTTCTTTATTCCTCCGAAATATATTCTTTTATTTTAACCGGATCTGAAAACATTTGAATCCGAAACGTCTCACGCTTCATTTCATCCATTCTGTCCATTCATGAAAAACCCCTTTTAATACCGCACTATTCCATTCTTCTTCTTCAGGGTCAACTACCTTTTTCTCATCATCATCAAGACCTGGATTTGCTTGAATAGAAACCTCTCTTCTAACACCTGCCATTCTTGAATCATCTTAACGTTCACTTCCTCTGTGACTGTGTGTGACGCCATATTTATTTTTTCTAAATGACTCAACCCAAAACAAAAACAAACTCCTCCCTTCCGCTGATTCGAAGAGGGGCAAAACAAGTGTTGTACACACCTGTTTATCATCCATCTCAAACCACAACTCCGATATACTCTGTACGTAATATAAATCAACGATTTATTTATTTATTCAACCAATTCACTTCGTAATAATAATAATAATAATAATAATTAACTTCCAAATCAACAATATATAAACAAAAAATAACAATAATAAATAATTGTTTGAGGTGCAAAAATGGACAAAAAATGTATTATATTCTGCACACCTACTATTTTTTTGTGTAAATATTCTATTCTGTATGTTGAAAAACTACTATTCTATTTTACAAAACTGCTATTCATTAGACAGTTTGCGCTTTCACGAACGAGATTTGATTACGAGACACGAGATAATTACTAAATATGAATTTATTTCATATTTATTAATTATCTCGTGTCTCATAATTAAAATCATTAGTCAGTTTGCGATTTCTCGTACAAGACTGAAAACGAGAATTTAAAAAAACGTAAATTTTTAGAAAAATTTCGTTTTTTTTAAATCCCATTAATAAAATGTCGTATCGTGTGTTTGCGATTTGTCACGAAACGTGTTACATACGACACACAAATCGGCGGCAACAATTTTTAGCAGAACTAGACAACTTATCACAAATTAAGCCTAAATATTGAGCTTGTGGTTTGTAATGAATGTGTTTGATGTTGTCAGTTATCTTTTAGTGTTAACTCGTTTATTATTGGTTAGTTATGTATGTCAGGTTTACATTAAAAATTCTTCTTGTTCAACTGTCACAATGTTGTGCGTTACTTTGTCAACTTCTCGATCCGGTTTTGGCTAATATCTCAACAGGTTATGGGCCAAGCATAGCTGTAAAATTGCACATTGCTAGCGGTACGTTCCAGGACGAATTTGGTGCGGAAATAGGATTATTTTTGGAATCGATTTTGGGACATGTGAACGAGGAATTTTTGCAAACGTTTTTGTAACACATCATCGTAAGACAATCGAAATAAAATGGCTAACGCAACGCACTTTCACCACAGGCAACAATTCAAAAAATTGGAGGGAGGGAATTTCGAATTACAACAACTGGAAATTTGCGATGCAGATGCAATTGGTTCGAGAAGGTCTGTGGAGTTATGTCGACGGAACACTGACAGATGCAACTAAGGAGCTGCAAGCACTGGCGACCATTGCACTTGGAGTGCAAGAGCATGTGTACCAGGAAGTGCGAGGGCATACAACGACAAAGGCAGCATGGGGCAATTTGGCTAAAATTGATCAAATTAAGAGTTTTGAAAGCCAAGTTGCGCTCCTAACGGAACTTATAAATGTGCGGTATGTTGATTGTAAAGATATGGCGGAATATGTCGGAAAGAAAGTCACCATTGGACAACAATTAAGTGATATGGAATTAAGGTTAGACGACAAGATCATGGCAGCTATACTTTTGGCCTCACTTCCGGCTGAGTTTAAGCCTATGATCATGGCCATTGAATCATGCACTACGAAAATCACAGCCGAGACTGTGAAAGTGCGACTCTTGCAAAAGGCGCAAAAACGCGAATCCGAGGAATCGAGTGCGGCACTGCATGCTGGAATGCATCGAGATCGGAATAGTCGTGGATATTCGGGAAATTCAAACGGAAACTCATCTGGAAAAACGAATGGGAACTCGAAAATTAAATGTCATCGATGTCACAAATTCGGACATATACGTGCGAACTGCAAAGTTGATTTCGAAAAGGTGGAAAAGAAAAGAAACAGCGAAAACACTAGAAAAGCGGCTTATTCTGTTGCTTTTTTGACAAAAAATGCAGAAATTGACTGGATGGTGGATTCGGGTGCATCTTTTCACATGGCATCAAAATTGCGAACAACTTAAAAACCTGCATTCGGCATCGCAAGTATGTGTTGTTTCGGCAAGTGGCAAGTTTGTGTGTGGAAATCAAAAAGGAACTTTAAATTTAAAAGTGAGATCGGAAGGAAAAATTCAACATGCAGTTTTCAACAATGTTTACTTGATGCTTAGGTTAAAGGCAAACTTAATTTCTATAGGGCAATTTATGAGAAACAGGACAAAAGTGTTTTTCAAAGACGACTTCGAAATGGGTGCAATACGTTAATTGCTAAGTCATCTGGATTTGATGAACTCTATCAACTAGACGTTGTGAGCAAAGGAATTCGTGGAAGTGCGCTAAAATCGGCAAATTTATATGCAGCAACCCGAAGATTTAACAGAATCAAATGGAAATCGCAAGTATTGTTTATTGAAAAAGGCGATATACAGTTTAAAACAAGCTGGGTGAGCTTGGTACAAACTTTTGGACATAAATTAGAAAACAACACGAAAACACATTGAAAATAAAGTTGAAAAATCAATGGCTTTAATGTTCTCATAACTACTGTACTTGGTGAAAAACATATATATACATCACCTGAGGCTGAGGTAATATGCGGTAGTTCTAAGTTTCCCCGCTAGGGGTTACTTGCCATTGTGATTTATTGTCCATGGCAACGAAGTGATGTCTGTCGTCTAATAAATGACATCAACTGGTGAAGGAAGTGGAGTGGTGAAGTAACATTCAGTCTCTGATTCTGTTGGAGTGCCAGGTAGCTTAATGGTAAAGCACCCAACCGGCAATTGGGGGATCTGGGTTC